>JADRCH010000073.1:1752341-1835078 GCA_019843965.1 Rhynchomys soricoides | reverse complement strand
GAATGGTCAACACAATAGTGAAGAATGGTCAACACAATAGTGAAGAACGATGAGCTTGTAGGACTCATCTAAAACATTTGAGTCATTCTGTAATTACTCTAAAGAACCACTATTGAATCATTAACACTGTGAAATTGCCAATACAAAGTCACAAACATCAACAAATAAGAGAGAACTCAGAAATGGATCCACACAGTTATACTCAATTGATCTTTAATAAAATACTGATCAGTTCAACAAAGAAAGAAGATCCTTTCAGAAGAGACAACTAGTGGTCTATATGGGCCCAAAAAATGTGTACACTGACTTTACAACTTCATAAAAATTAACTCAAAATGAATCATATACCTAAGTATAAGCCACCATCTTAATAGGTATTCTATTGCTGTGTAGAGACACCATGACCATGGCAACTTTTATAAAGGGAAGCTTTAAACTGTGGCTGGCTTATAGTTTCAGAGGCTTAGTTCATTGTCATCATGGTGGGGAGCATGGTGGCAGGCAAGAAGAACTAGTGCTAGAGAAGTTGAGAGTCCTACATCTAGGTCCACAGGCAGCAGGCAGAGGTAGACACTGGGCCTGGCTTGGGCCTTTAAAACCTGAAAGCCCAACCCCAGTGACACACTAACTCTAACAAGGCCTCACCTCCTAGTCCCTCAAGTAGTGTCACTCCCTGATTCAAATACATGAGTCGATGGGGAGGGACATTCTTATTGATCTACCACAGCCACAATACTCACTGCGCACATGCATACTGGTAAAGGCTTCCATGTACCTTACCATCGATCCATTGATCCTTACCTGTAGTTTGCAAACTGTATGGTGGAAATCCTGATAATTCAGATTAAACATTTGTGTACCATTTACTGCATACAGGTATCATTAAATTGCCTTCACAATTCTCATAATTCAGCATTCTATAAAGTGGGAGTTATTACAATATTCTTACTAAAAATGAGAAGCCTTGAGTTGCTAGAGAGATGGCTTGGTGGCTTAGAGTACTGGCTGCTTTCCAGAAGACCCAGGTTCAATTCCAGTACCTACTTGGCAGTTCACTACCCTCTGTAACTCTAGCCCTAGGAAACTCTCTTTCTGCCCTCTATGGGTACTGTACACACATGGTGTATAGACATGCACACAGGAAAAATACACATACACATAAAATAAAATATTTTAAGTGATAAACCTAAGTTGTAGGGTTTTATAACTTGTCTAAGATCATTCAGCTAGCAATTGGAAATGCCAGAATTTAAACCTGTGTGTCTTTGGAGCCTACCCTGCTAACCATATAGTACACTGATGGTGATTCCCTTTTCCCCCAGAAAGTTGTGCTTATCCATTTAGCAATATCTTAGTAGTGTTCAGAATCACCATCTTCCATCAGCTAGTTTTGGCCCACATGTCTACAGAACCTTACTGATATATCTGGAGCTGGATCATGCTTCTCTCGTTATCTGTTGCATCCTGTCTCTGACTGACCTTCCCAAAACTTTCAGTTCAATGCTAAAGCCATCCTATCAACTGGTAGCTGTGATTCTGCCACATTTATGAGAAGAGGCTATTTGCATTGCTTTATTTCCAGTTACCAGGCTTTGTTCTGCCTATGTCTGAACTGAAACAAGGCAGGAAAGAAAATCACATTTTGTACTTGAAATAAATACTCTTTAAAATCCAGTCATTAAATGTGCATTAGTCTCTTTTTCAAGGGGTTCCTAGAATGCAGAATATAAAGATTTTACAAGGCAGTTCAATTCCCATTTGGCCTAGTTCCTGGAGTATAGGGATCCAAGGACAAGTCATCTCTCTCTCCCTTCCTCCAGCATCCTCTACCAGAAGACAATTCCTAGAAAACTTCTTTTGTTTCAAACAGGTAATATTAACTTGTTAGTTTCACCTCTTGGCAACCCAAAATCTGATCTTAAACTAGAGGAAGACCTTTGTCAAACAAGGTGTTCCAGTTCTACTTTGCCATGGAGCCACTCCCAGCCTATCTCTACAAGGAGGGAAATAACAGATAAATGTGAAAAGGTGCCTCAATTCCAGGACGAAGTGGGCTTAAAATTGTGAGAGTCTGAAGACAGTCAAAGCACAGCTCAGTGCTTACTTGGATAAATGGCAGAGGCCACAGTGATCCATTTGGAGGCTGTTAGAACTACTACAATGGAACTGGGCACAGTGGCCATGATTTTCATTCCAGCACCTGGAAAACATAGGGGATCAGGACTTCAAGGTTACCGTCACATACATATATCAAGGTAAGGGTTAGCCTGAGCTACATAAGACCCTGTCTCAAATCAGAATATTAAAGAACAAGCATAAAAGTCTAGAGATCTAATGAAGATTTTGTTGCCCTACAAGCTCTCCCCTCCAGCTTTCTTGACTGTGAGGTTATGCCCTTTTTGTGCCTCATTAATGATATCTCATATATGAGGTTTATTAGCTTCTTAGCTACCAAGGTTGAAAGGACACAATCAACGTCTAAGAGGTAAAGGAGATGGGATGGTTATTCTGTTATAAAACAATAAAAATGAAAGAAAGAACACTAGTACATTGTTCTCTCTGGAGAATTAAAAAAAAAAAAATGAGCATTTGTCAGCATCCTCCAAAAACTGCTGCCCACACTTTATTAAAGAAGATGAGCCTTTGTAAAGTAGTATAAGCTGTCCCCACTGGCATGAAGCTCATGAAAAACTCAAGCCAGAATCTGTACAGAGGTCACCTGGATCCAAACAGCATGTTCTTTTCCCTACCAGGTAGCTTCTAATAGAAGCTGTGGAATAGCTTGTGGAAATAGGCTGTTCACTGGAGGACCCAGGAAAAGGATCACAAGTTCTGTTATACACAAGGAAAAGTTTGTCTTGACATTTAGCAGTAAACTTTATACTTTGATGATATACACAATGTATATCACAATCAAGCAACGTAAGTCTTTTGTTACAATGTGATGCATTCCTTCTATCAAATATGAACCCAAAGTCTCCTCTCCCCCACTGTAAGTGCACACAGAAAACTGCTGCACATGGCGGGAAATCCAGAATGGGCTCACAGCTGGGCTTCAATCAGCCAGCGATTTACAGACACTTTCCATAAATCCTATTATTCCAAATATTGATGGAAAGAAACAAAGGATTTTCTTCCCTTAAAAATCTAAATTAGAATTAGGCATTCAGACAATAAACAAACTACTATGCCCAAACACATGCTATGGCTTGCTACAAAACATGGGATAAATGCAAGGAAGAAAGGAAGGAAGGAAGGAAGGAAGCAAGGAAGGAAGGAACACTGGAAATGAAATGCAAATTGAAACCTAATACCAGAGAAAGTTGCCAGTGGGAATCTGAGCCAGATATACTGTGGTCCTTTAAATGAAAATGGCCTCCACAGACTTACAGGGAGTGGCATTATTAGAAGTGTAGCTTGATTGGAGTTGGTGAGACATTGACACTGTTGGAGGAAGTAGGGGTGGGCTTTGAGGTTTCAGATGCTGGAGCCTAGCTTAGTCTCTCTCCCTTCCTGCTTCCTGCAGATGCAGATGTAGAACTCTCAGCTATTTCTCCAGGACCAAGGGTATGCCACCCTGCTTCCCAACATGACAATAATGGATTAAACCTCTGAACTGCAAGCCAGACCCAGTTAAATGTTTTCCTTTATAGGAGTTGCCATGGCCATAGTATCTATTCACAGCAATAAAACCCAAGAACATATACATAGCAAATACTTAGAAACAAGCAGTTCGTTATAACCAACGCAGCTTGAAGTGTAGATGTGTTAGGTTGGTAGTTTTCAACCTTCCTAAAGCTGTGACCCTTTAAGAGAACCTCTTCATGTTATGGTGACCCCAACCATAAAATTATTTTCATTGGTACTTCATATCTATAATTTTGCTACTGTTATGAATTACAATATAAATATCTGATATGTAACCCCTAAGAAAGGGTCATCCACCCCTAAAGGGGTCATGAGAACAACTTTATTAGAGAGATGAAGCAACCTGGGTATGTGGTGTAAGAGCTACACTAGGTCCAGATTTTCCACACAACATACAATACAAGACTGGGTTTTCCCCCCCAGTGGTAATGATACTGTACTGTTGGCTTATTATCTGATATAGGATACTTGATAAAGATTTTTTTTGTTTGTTTGTTTGTTTGTTTGTTTTTTGAGACAAGGTTTCTCTATGTAGCCTTGGCTGTCCTGGAACTCACTCTGTGGACCAGGCTGACCTCGAACTCAGAAATCCGCCTGTCTCTGCCTCCCAAGTGCTGGGATTAAAGGCATGCACCACCACTGATAAAGTTTTTAATATGATCACTTTGAAACAGAGAACACATCCAATGGGAGGGTGCTAGAGAGGATGAAAAATAAAGGTAAACAGCCGAGTACTGCAGACCCCGGGAGGGAAGCAATGCAGGTCTAAGCTAAGGCAATGGCAGCAGAGATGGAGATGGACATAAGATTGTCCAAGTTGGCAGATGGTCTGAAATGGTGGACACTCAAGAGTGAGAGGAAGCACCCAGTATTCCAGCTGAAGCTACTTCCTTCAATAGTTCACTGATGGAGGAACAACATCAGTGGAACTAAAAAAGATTGCAAAGCTGCTTTTAGGTATTTTAAACTTACTGATACTCTACTTTCTTATTTCTAAATTTTCTGGGAGTTCCAATAACTATTAAATTTGATTTAATTGTCCACAATGATAGTAATAATATCCTTAGAACATTTTAAAAATAATAACCAAGCAAATGATAGTCACTTCCCCAGGAAGCGGTAAGATAGTGAGAAATGCACACACACAATGTTAAGAAATGAAAAAGGAATGACAGTGAGAACACATCCCTGCAAGAGAAAACAGGACCAGGCCTAAAGGGAAGTGATGCCCCACTCAAGTGACCTGCTCCACAGCTCCAGTCATGCTAACTCAGCTTCATCAAAGGAGCTTTCCCCCCAAAGTGAACATTCAGATTTTAACTTGGATTACATGAGATTCTGTAATCTCCTTAGAGACCACAGATTGCCCAAAGAAAACCTATTTCTCCCACCCCAGGCATGTGATGCATATATAAAGAGACCACCATGGAATTCCAACCCCAGAACTAAAGTCCTCTGGCTAAGACCTCACAAAATGTAGGGAGGAACAAGCTACTCTATTCCCACTGACACACAGAATTCCTAAACATAATGAAATGGTTGCTGTTTTGCAACAGTATATATTTCTACACAGAAATAAGAAACTAGAATGTTCCTTCCAAAGTACAGGCAATGCTCTGATCCCACTGTTGTATGTAGATGATGAGCCAGGGTCAGGAAGCCTTCCAGTTTGTCAAGAAAAGCAGATTTTTGTATGACATTTTCAGTTGCTTAATACTGTGCGAGGACATAGCTGTGACTTGATTTGGCTCTTGGACCACTGGGTGCAGACTACCACATCTAGAGGTTCTTGAGAAGCCACTTGGAGCCTCTTGTCAAGAGCACAGAGCTAGTGTAGCCCTGTGTCACCAATGCTGCTTTGCAGCACCTGATGTTGCTTTTCCTTACACAGTAGGTAAGAGTCCGCACTACTGAGGACTTCAGTCTTCCCACAATCCTCTAAGATCTACTTTCCATCCAGACCACCCCTGGATTTTATGGTTTACAATTTAGTTACAGAAAGCCATGATGATCTAAAGCTAGAGACAAGTTAGGAGGTAAATATAAGCTCAAGTAGCCAGGAAACATGACTATAAAATAGCAATTTAGAGTCCAATGTATAACAGTAGCTGAATGAATGAATAGATAAATGATAAATAGATAGATAGATAGATAGATAGATAGATGATAGACAGACAGATAGATAGACAGATAGATGATGGACAGATAAATAATAAGTAGCCTTTGTCTGTTGAGGATATGGCCTTCTCTTATTCTATATTCTGAAAACTCCATAAAGACAAAATTTGTTACCATATGCCAGAATCACTTTTTCCTGGATTATATGCATTGCTAGATCTCAAAAGCAGAAATGATGACTTTTCCAAATTTCCAACTACAAGTAGAGACCTAACAAGAGAGCTGGTTCATCATTGTTAGCATTCTGTCTAAACTCCACCCCACAGTTACCTGGCAACAGCCAGGTATGCTCCTCCCCACAGGTAGGCCTGACCCACTATAAAAGGGGCTGCTTGCCCCCTCCTCTCTCTCTTGCTCTTGCTTCTTCCCGACCCCCACCATTCCCTTCTCCTCTCTCCCCACGTGGTCATGGCTGACCTCTACCTCTCTACTCTCTCCCTCTCTCTGCCTTTCTCTGCCTCTACTACCCTCTTAGCTCTCCTCCCCATTCTCTGAATAAACTCTATTCTATACTATACCTTCATGTGTGGCTGGTCCCTCAGGGGGAAGGAATGCATCCTGCATGGGCCCACTGAGGCAACCCTTCGCCCACACCTACCCCACACACATCCATACAACATACACACACACACACACACACACACACACACACATGCACATCATTGGTGCTGAGACTCAAATTAGAAACTCTGCAGGTTTGCATCCCACTTCAGCCACCATGATAGATCCACGCTCACTAGCTCAAAAGAACCAGTAAGCTCCATACCCCACTGGTCAATGTAACCATCCTCATGGACTCCCGGGCCCTGGGTGAACTGGTCTCTGGCTCAAGAGCACCGGCTCTGAGCCTTAGCCCCCAGGCTCCCACATGATGACCTGGCAGTCTGGTCTGTGCTAGACTCTCTCTTGGGTTATTGATGCCCTCTGGACACTGGTATGGGCAGTCAATAATCCTATTCTCTCATCCAGGGGTCAGTCTTTTGACACCTTTGTCCCTATTTAATAGGATGTCTTGGTGTAAAACAATCTTTTTCCATCTCTGCTAAACTGGCACTTTCTCTCTAAGGACCCCCAAACTCCCCTCCCCTCCTCTCATTTGCGGCTCCCTGCAACCACTGGTTCAACTAGTTTGCCAGAGAACCAGGTCTGACCATGCACCCCTGCCAGGCACCCTACTTGCTGCCCTTCCCCTTCTGCTTCTTAGTTCTGCTCTCAGTTCTCAGGGAGAAAGGTGGGTCTGGCCCCACCCCTTGCATCCTGCCAAAGGCACCCTCCCTTAGACTTGCTTTTCCACGTGTGTGCAACCACCTGGCGCCCCTGCCAAAGCTCACAGTCATGGGAAATGCAACTTTGGCCTTGCCCATCCCCTATCTGCCCCTAAAACAGCTTTTGCCTTGTCTTAGCAGCAGCTTTTGCACATTCGAGCCCCTTCTGTCTCTGCCCCCGCCAGGGACTCTGCTGCCCCACCCCCCTTGCTCTTGGCTCTGCATCTGTCTCACCCAGCTCCCTCAACCCACCAGTCCCTGATCCCTGATTGCTTTTCTACCTGCCAGCACATGAAAGGGACTTTCTCCCTCTCCCTCTCTCTTTCTATGCCACTGCTGCCAGCTTTCTTATTCTGGTCCTAGCCATGTGTCTCTTTGCTACTGCTGTTAAATTTTATTCATTTATAACCAATCTATATCACTCTCGATCTTGTCAGAAGTTTGTTAATTCTTAAGTTTATGGCAGACAGAATTCCCAAAGTCCTTGACAGTTGGCCCAGGATGGTAGATGGTCTCAGAAGATGTGGACACAGCTACAAGATACTGCCTAGATTGTGATATGACAATCACTGAAAACACAGTGGATAAAACTGGATACCTTAGGTCAAGGGGCTTGGCTAAAACAAGGTAAGCTAAGCTGCTTCTCATGTCACGTGTATCCATTCCACAGAGAAAAAGCCCTGCGTCTTCTGCATGTGAAAGCCAGACTGACTGCTCAAGTTGCCATGAAGTTGCCAAGGAGACCAGGGAACTGTTGACTAGTGGACTCTGTCATATTTTTAAATAATCTAACTGCTAGATTTTTGTTTATTTCTCAGACTTCTGACTACATTGACAGCTAAACTTTCACAGATGTAATCTACTATCTCCTTACCTAAACTCGGTTTCCATTAATTAAATGCTTCACATTTCCTCTTCTTGCTATGCCACTGCCCTAATGTTATCTGAGTTCCTATAAATTTGCCTAATAAAACATTCCACTATACGACCCAACTTTTTCAACTTTTTAGTCTTGTTCCTTCTGCTCCACAAAAGGTTTATCTTAAAGACTGTTCATGTTGTTAACTCATGATGTTATCTCTTTAATAAACTTATAAGCTACAGAAAATCCATTCAGATCTGCCTCTCATGGACCCAATAGACTCCATCCAGATAAGTACATCTGCCCAAAGTTCCCACTTACTACCTATTCCAAAGGGTGGGATTCCTCTGGGTTTCAAATGTACATCTTAAGAAAAATTTTTTTCTTTCTCCCAAATGTACTTAATCTATTTCTCTACCTATAATAATGTGTTTCAACATCTTGTAAGTCAAGGAGCTTACTATACCCAGGACAGCTCCAGAGAAACAACCTTCAGATGGTCCAATCTCCACTCAGACACAGACGCTTCTACTGGACCTGTTCCTTCTGACCTATCCTCAGGTGGCTCCACAGATCCTGGACAGCAAGGAAACAGCCAGCTCCCCTATGACTGGACAAACATCCCCCACACCCATTCTTCTAGGTTACCCAGAGACAGGTCCCCTCCAATGCCAGCATGAAGCAGTCAGATAGTACAATGACCTATTCCTGCCTCTTTCTTTTTATATATACTTTATTTACGTTTCAAATTTTTTCCCCTTTCCAGGTCTTCCATTGGAAACCCCCAGCCCCTCCTCCCTCCCCTTCTTCTATGAGGGTATTCCCCCACCCACCCCACTCCTGGCTTCCCTCCCTGGCATTCCCTTATACTGGGGCATCTAACACCCTCAGGCCTAAGGGCCTCTCCTCCCACTGATGGCCAACAAGGCCCTCCTTTGCCACATATGTGGCCAGCACCATGGGTCCCTCCATGTGTATTAGTCAAAGGACACAGTCAACAGGACAAAATGGCAACCAACAGATTGGGAAAAGGTCTTTATTAATCCTACATCCAATAGAGGGCTAATATTCAATATATACAAAGAACTCAAGAAGTTAGACTCCAGAGAACCAAATAGCCCTATCAAAAAATGGGGAACAGAGGTAAACAGAGAATTCTCAACTAAGGAAACTTGAATGGCTGAGAAGCACCTAAAGAAATGTCCAACATACTGCCTCCTTTTAATTTTTCTTTTTTAATTAAACCAAAACAGGGGAATATTAGCATTCTGTCTAAACTCCACCCCAGTTACCTGGCAACAGCCAGGTGGGCCTGGTACATTATAAAAGGGGCTGCTTGCCCCTCTTCTCTCTCTTGCTCTTGCTCTTGTTCTCTTGCCTTGCCTCTTTCCCCCTTCTTTCCCCATTCCCTTCCCCCTCTCTGCACATGGTCATGGCTGACCTCTACTTCTCTATTCTCTCCCTCGCTTTGCCTTTCTCTGCCCTTAGCTCCCCTCCCCATGCCCTGAATAAACTCTATTCTATGGTATATCTTTGTGTGTGGCTGGTCCTTCAGGGGGAAGGGATGCCTTGGCATGGGCCCACTGGGGCACACCCTTCCCCCACAACTCCCCCACCTCTATAGAATATATATCTCTTTATATTTTTTATAAACACATCAATCATAGTCAATATATTAAAATCTTTGTCTAAAATAAGCATATGAACAACTGAAAGAGGCAACTCCCATTTAACTACTCAGAAAAGAATTTATACTGTTCATAATGAGGAAGAATAAGAGAGTGAAGACAGATCTGTGTCTTTGTAATTTTTCCCAAATGTCATCCAGGCTTAACTTAATCTTCTTGTAAGAGACTTGGGTTTTTATCTGTTTGTCTGTTTATCTAATTTCCTTTCTAGGGAACACAGAAAGAAATTCACATGAGATTCAATAAGAATATTTAGTTTCAAGTGGGTCATTTAAACAAATGAGCGTTCTGTCTACTTTTCGTAAAATCACTTTGCTACAACCACCTGGCCTGGAACTATCTATAGTTAACTGTAAAGTCTTAGATGTAAATTCGGGCAGCCAGCTTGCATTTGCCACCATCCTCAGACCTTGTGTCACTAACTGGGCCCTTTCAGGTATGACATTCAGAATGGACAAATGTTGATACCAAGACCAAAGTTCCCTATTTACTTTCTTGTTTCTCATAATTGGTTTGCACAAGGGAGGCCTTGAGAAACTTGAAGAATCCCTATCTCTCTCTATTGATATTATTGATAATGCTGAAGACCATGAAGTAAATGAATCTGTATTAATATAAAATGAAGCACCCTGAGACAAAGACCAAAGCTCCGCTAATAGTGTTTCTTTGCCCTCTCCTTCCTTTCATTCTACCACATGTTCTGGATGAGCATGGGAGAGGTGGACTAGAAATGGGGGCACTATCATTTTTATCATCCTGAAGCTTAAACATTCACTATGAAAGCTGAAAGACCCTTTGAGTGGACATAACTTGACCCCCAGTAAACTAAATCCCCATGTGGTTAATAAATTTTCACCAACACTTCTTAAGGCTCATTAATTATGACTCTGACAGCTTGGGCTGTATGGAATGCACACTTCTGTGCTGTAATGTGCTTCTCCTTCAAGAGACTCTGATGTTGTGGGACTGAGCTCTCAATGTTGCCATCCCAGCATTTGGTTTATGCATGCATTTTTGTGTATCCAGAGGGGTAGTACAGTCAGATTTCATTTATAAATAGAATTAGCCAAAAGCAGCCATTTAGCTTAGTTGATTATAGGCTAATAAAATTAGCATTCTGAATACTATAAAAGGAAATTATGTTCATGTAAAAGTACAGAATTGAAGGCAGAGTAAGAAACTAAAACTGGAACTCAGACTAAAAATGGAAACTCACAGAAAGATCACATCTAATCAAGCATTAAAACAGATTCATTACACTTAGTGTCTAAAAAAGAATGGGTCAACACAAGAAAGGGTGAGCATTCATGGGTTCAGATATAAACACTGAGTTATGTATTTTAAGAAAAGTTTATTATTTCCTAAGGGTCCTAAATATTGCCATCCTCTCGATACATATAGGAGACAACAGAAAGCTTGGAGTCTTTTAAGGAACTGTTGCTGCTTCCTCTTCAACCCCAGAAGGCGTCCTAGTTAAGTTACTATTGCTGTGATCTAATGCTATATCCAAAAGTAAGTTGGATAGGAAAGCATTTATTTCACTTATACATCCACATCTTAGCCCATCATTAAAGAAAGTCAGGGCAAGAACCTGGAGACAGGATATGATGCAGAAGCCACAGAGGAGTGCTGCTTACTGGCTTGTTCTCCATGACTTGCTCAGTCTGCTTTCTTCTTCTTCTTTTTCTTTAACTGAAAATATTTTAATAAAATGTAAATATTTTGTAACATAGATTCTTTTGGATGAAATACATTCAAAATATTAGTCTCTTGGAAAATGGGGTTGAGTATAACAATGGATGTAAACATGATAAAGGACAAAATAAATGATGTTTAAAATGAAAATAAACACAAATTTACCCAATTGTTATTGCTCTTTGTCTCAAGATACCCTTCTGAAGCCAAAGTACGGTGAACTGACTCAGAAATGACACACAGAGGAGAAAAATTATGTTAAGCAGTACATTATGAACTTAAGGTACAGTAAGAATTGTTGATTCTTGGATGGATTTCAAGAGGACAGTGTGCATCCACATGGTTCCAGAGAATCCAATGACTTCTTCACGCCCCCTCTGACACTGCACACATGGGATGCAAAGATGTATACATTAAATAAATAAAATAAATTGCTGATTCTATGAATCAAATGCTCCAGTTTCTTAATTCTTTTTTGTAACTTGAAAAGATTTATTTTATGTAGATGGGTGTTTTGTCTTAATGTATGTTAATAAAAAGAGTCCTTAAATAGAAAGGGAGAACAATAAAAATGACAATTCATAAAAGAAAATATAATAAGCCTAAACAACTTATCTAATGATAATAAAAATATCTAATGTATCAAATATTAGAGAATTTAATGTTCATTTCTTTCTAATATTTAAAAAAGGAAAATTAGAATAATAACTTCATGCAATTTTAGATTATTTTATAAGCAGTAGATATTCTAATATATTCTAGTGTGAATATATCTTGTCATATTTCATTTTGTAAAACTAGATCAAAGTAATAACTATACAGAATTTTAAGAAAACAATATATTAAAAAATTGTCATAGTTCATTGTTAGTATGAGTAGTGAAAAATGGAATGTATATCAATAATGATATATTTGTGTATTTTATTCATGAGTTAGTCTGCTTTCTTATAGAAGCCAGAATGATCAGACCAGAAGTAGTGCCACCCACAATTGGCTGGGCCCTCCCATATCAATCACTAATTAAGAATATGCCCTACAGGCTTGCTCCCACAGGTCCTACTCCTCTCTACACACCTCCAACAAGCCCAAGAAATTATACATGTACAGTGAGCAAGATATGAAAAATTCTCAAGGTTTGATAGAGAACACAACAGAATAAAATGAGGTCAAAGCATCATGGTGAGAAAGAAAACAGCAATGGATGAAGTGTCGGAGTCACAAATACTGCTACACCTGAGGAACCAGAGCTGACAATGTTCCCAGGTTATTTTTCCTGAAGAACCAGATTGTCAATGTTCCCAGGTTATTTTTTAACCTTTATGGTTGTAAAGAATTAGTTAGTTGTTTTTCACTTCTAGTCATGGACATCTAACCAGGCCATATTTTCCTAAAACCTTATAGTTTCTTCATTACTGTCGCTGAAGCCTTAATCAGAAGATGGATTCTCTTAGTTGGTGACTCTCTGGTTGTAAACTCCCCAACAGTAGCAAAAGCATAATTCATTTTAACATTAGCTTGGAAAATAAAATAAATATCTGAAGTGGATTATTTAATCAGGGTAAATAAAGCCTTCAAGTACTGATGTAAAACGTTTTAGTTCAGGAGCCCTTAAGAAAACAGATAGAATTAAATTAAGTCATAAGATTCTTATTAGAAAATTTGTTTGTACTAATAAGGCACTAGCTTCCTGGTTTCATTAAGTTTAATCACAAAGTCTAAAGAAAGAAGAATGTTCTGGCAGCTCAACTATTTGCACACTCAGTTCCCAGCTGGTGGTGATGTTTTACAAAGTTGTGTAACTTTTAGGAGGGGAATACAAGAGAGAGTCATCATGGTAGAGGGGGGCAGATCTTCATGTTTACACCACAAACCTGGCTCCAACCTTTTCTCTACTTCCTGTTCCGCTGAGGAGATGAACAAGCTGCTGCTGCCAACCCCAACCCACCATGTGTTCTCCATAGAGCAACTTGCTTCCATGCTCTCTCCCTTCAGTTGTCAGATATTTGGTCACCTTAACGGGGAAGGCAGCTAATGAGAACATTTTCCATTATTCCACATGTGATAAACTAATGTTGCTATTACAAAACATCCAGGAATGATGCCCTGTGTAAATGGGCATCAACACACTATCTAAAACAACCTGTTGCAATATAAGCAAGAGCTTAGCACAGACTTACTAATCTCCTCACTGAACCTGAAAACACTACTTACTTTCACCTCTACAGCCTCAGACAGCTCACACATCCCTGTCATTCAAACCCAAAGACTGCTCAAGAACCAGCCACACACCAGTCCTCTTTCGAGTAGCCAACCCTAATATGACAAACATTCTGTAAGCCATGTCCCATAGAAGGAAATCTAACAACTCCAGCAACACCCTGCCCCTTGGGTTCTTAGTTCCTCATCACTACTTCCTTCAGCTATGGATGTGTCGGACAGACCATGAACCTCTGACCTCTCACTATGCTACTCTTCCTGGTAGTGTCTATCATACTGCACTCTCATGGAATGCAAAGATAAATATTTGTGGACTAAGAAGTGTATGTGTATTTTTAATTTCTCATCTGCATATGAAACAGTGCAGAAGTTCATAAAAGATAAATATGAGCAGATTCAGTTTTCCTTGGAGCACCCACATTTGGAGCCTTTGACCAGCTTGGGCTTTTCCTCTATTGTCATTTCTGTATGTTCGACTTTATTGTTTATCTCAGGGCACAATCTGATTATCCTTTAATGTGCTGTGATAAATTTCCAGTATCCCTGACATTACTGAGAATGCATGGCTGCCTCATTAGTCAAGGAATGATTATAATGAAACTGCTATAGACTTCACCCTTCCCTTCTGTTACCATGACCCTCCCATTTTCACTGAAGGCTTTATTCCAAACAAGTTCAAGCTCTAGCTGTAGAAGAACCATATTAAAGTGCCAACAAAAAAGGATAATGTGCTTCTTTAGCCAAAGATTCCTGGAAAGGACAATCAAAATCTGGTGGTACAGAGTGAATAGGATTTGTCCATATCAAAACTCAGCCAGATGCTTCTCCCTCAGTGTGACAAGGGTGCTGAGCAGCAGCAGGGTGTTTAATAGGGATTAATTTGTCACGAGATCAGATTATCCAGATAGTCTGGCATGATCCTTACTTTTTTACATTTCCACTTTCTGCCATGGAATGGGGAAAAAAAGAACATAGCCCTTATCACAAGTCAAGCACACATCAGACCCACATTCTTCAACTTGCACATTTATGAGCCAAAATGCACCTCTTTACCAAAGTACCCATTGTCAGGAATTCTGCTACTGGACCCAAAACAGACAATAACATCTGCTCATGCAGAATATGAAAAAGTATAAAGAAGGCCAGGGGCCATGGTCTCACCCCTAACTTGCTTTCCTGATGAAGCAGGCACAGCAGTTTTGAGATAACCCAATCTATAAAAGAGCAGAAAGTGATGTCCTCACTCGCATCCTCCAGCTTACTACCACACTAAGCAAGATGAAGAGTCTCAGCAGAGTGCACACTCCTCAGTTATGAATCCTCATCTTCCTGTCCCAGTGAAAGGAAATAAAAGAAACCATAGAAACTGCATGGGCTGCGACTTCTGGTTGCTCACATCAACTTTGCCTATGTTTATTGACATGAAACTGTATTTTATAACTGGGATGAAAATACTTTTCCCAAACAAATACTGTACTAGAAATACACAGTGATGGCATTGTTGAACCAGAATCTAGAACTACATTTTACTCCAAAACAATCAGAAATTTAAAGTACGTATTAATAAAAAGTCACCGCACAGACTGCTTCTTACTAAATTTATGTGTGGTTATTTTTGAATGTCCAATAGCTGTTTTTTGAGGAAATGGTAGCATTCAATAATTATTTTATTGTTCATACCCAATGATGCAAAAAGTTGCCAGATAAAATCCCTAAATTTTAGCTGTGAAGTCAAAATTCTGAGACTGTCAATGTAAAACTTCTTGCTCCCAGCTTGTCAAATGGTAGAGAGATGACTCTGTCCACGTTGTATACCTACAATGTTTCCCATTGCATGAAAGGCCCACAGCAAGAAAATAGCAGAGTCAACTCTGTATCTAAACTGCAACAGGGCACATGTGACACTACCCTACTCTTCATAAGTTAGTACAGCACATTCTTTGAACTCTTCTCAGCACTCCATCATTTTAAATTTGACAGCAAAGTCTTGACATTCTGTTCACTACTCAAATGGAATTTAGAGGATGAGGGATATTAAGGGGGGTTATCAAATTGTTTTTCACTGCTTTAAATCTACATAAATAAATCTTAGATATGCCCATTCAAAGATGTTACTTTACCATGGGGGCAAAATTCCAGAGACACTCATACACATAAAAGTAACTAGATGTCTACTGTCAATAGCACAGGAACCCTACCAAGACTCTCCTAAGTCAGTGCCAACCATATGTGTGACTGGATGTACTCTAGGTAAATGTTTTTAAAGATGTGTTTATGTATTAGACCAATAATTCCTAGAGTATGCTCACTTTTTTTGTAGTCACAACCTAAAAATCCAAAGATATTAAACATGTAGTCTACATTGTATTTAGTATTGGAATAGAAAGGACTAAAGAACTGATTTTAGTATCAATGCTGAGGAGACACTGCAGAAATTAACAAGTTCAAGTCTGTATCCTACAGATTTTGAGAAGCTTGACATTCCTAATGGCTTCTCATGAAAGTCACTATGCTAAGGAGACTATTCATGACACACCAACTGGGGAAGATTTACTCCAAGACCTCAAATACATAATTTTAAGTGTACTCTCCTCGTGTGTGAAATACACATTATTGATTCAACTACTTCCCCACATAGCTTCACAGGAATAGCAATTCTGGCTGGCTTCTGTAACACTAAAAGTGCCCACCCTATCAATCAACCTAAGCCTGTGAGCAGTATGCATCACCCAACCAACAGATTTTTTCAGGTTGTTTATAACAGTTCTCCCTCACAAACTGGGGGTGTCTCTAGACTGTCTTTGTCTTCCATTTTCATTCTTCCCCTTGTCTCTTATCTTCATCATTTCCCCTTAAATCCCATCCAACCCATCACCTATCAGTATGACAAGCAGCTCTCCTTTCGGGGTCTCATTCTGTTTAAGTGGGAGGGTGAATTGGCACTTGCTGTCTAGGGAAATCAGAGAGCTGTTGAATTAATGAATATAGTTAATTTGAATTCTCAAGTGTAGTCTGGTAGAGTAACTGCTATGAGGGGAAAAAAAATCAGATGTCCTGACCTTTGAAATGCTATCAAAAGTGGAACGTGAGTATATTTTTTATTTATTTCTGCCTATAGGATCCTAATCAGAAGAACTGGCTTAATTAGCTTTGTTTGCAGTAAGCTCAGTTATTAAAAGCCCAGCTTTGTGAGAGCAGTTGGTGTTGCCATCTGGCTCATCTGCTCACTCCTGGTCTCATTCTTTTCTATTGCTGGCTATCCAGAAGTCAACACCTCTCCAGACACATAGCATGTTGGCAGTTAATACAAGTGCCTGAGTAAGGACTGGATGAAGGTCAGTCCATCTTGCCAAGAAAGAATCTAAAAAAAAGAATACAGCCTTGGGTTAGGCAGAGAGAACAAATGCCCTGCCTTTTTCCTAAAATTGTTTTGTGCCCTAAAGTAACTGAATTTCTCTAGCCCTCTAACTAACTGGAAACCAGCCTTGGGCAATGTATTCAGTGCTAGTAGTCAGTTTTGTTTTTCTTCTCCAAAAGACTGGAGGTTTGAATACTTTGATATCTATAGTACAGAGTACTCTGTAACTAAGTTTTATGATCATATGTTTTTCTTAACTGAGCATAACTATACTGTCCTAATTTCTATTCTTAAATATATAAGCATCTAGTCAAAACTGAATTAATAATAAAACAAATAATTACATGTGTGTTTGTACATGTGTACACATATACCAGGTAGGTGGGATACTTTCTGATCTGGGCAAGTCCACCCCTTGGGTAGCCTGGTAGTGCCCACCCACCTACCACCCAGCCCCAATTGCCAAAGATTACTATATTGATGATGAACTTAGTGAGAACCTTCTTATCAGCATAGAACACAAAAACCCAGAACTCCTTGACTTAAATGATCCCCATGTCTCAGCATCATGAATATCATGCCGCACTGTGCCCAGCAGCAATTTCCCAAGACCTGAAAAGGGTGATTTTGTCATTAAGCAAATATCAGAGTGTTCTTAAATGAACCTAGACTATAACACTCTCTGTACACATAGGCTATATGGTATGGTCTAGGACTCTTAGACTATAAGTTACTATCCTGAACATGTAAGCAACTATAGCACAATGGTATCTGAGTACACTGATTATTGGCTTGTTCCTCATGGTCTGTTCAGCCTGCTTTCTAATATAATCCAGGACCACTATTCCAGGGATGGCACTATCCACAGTGGACTGAATGAACCCTTCCATAGCAATCAGTAATCAAGAAAAATACCCTCTGACAGACTTGTCTATAGGCCATCTGATAAAGACCTTTTCTCAATTGAGGTTCCTCTTCCCAGACAACACTAGTTTGTGTGATGTGACAAAAAACAGGATGAACATACACATTGTGGTGGTCTGAATACAAATGGCTCTCATAGGCCCATGTGCTTGAATATTTGGTTCCCAGTTAATAGACTGAGAAGACTTGGGAGGTGTGGCCTTGTTGGAGGAGGTATGGCCTTTTTGAAGAAGTTCTGTCAGTGGTGGTGAGCTTTGAGACTCCAGAAGCCCATACTAGGCCCACTACCCCTCCCCCCCCCTTGTATATGTGTGTGTGTCTTTCTCTAAACCACCATAATTCTTTACCCATATTCTGAATGTTTAGATATTTATCTTTATATACACAAGTACAGGTTTCATCCTTCAGCAATAAATAGATAACAGAAAGATAGATAGATAGATAGATAGATACACAGACCGACAACCATCTCTTTGCCATAGACACAAACTGTTACAGAAAATCACAACTGATCAAAGTAACTAGAACAAGTGACTCTATGGTGCCAGCCCCAAACTTGATACATTTATATCACAACTCCTGCACCCAAGGCTCAAGGATCAAAGTGAGAAAAAGGGGTACAAAGATTGTAAAGGATAGAGGAACAGTTAGTTAGCTGTGGGATATAATCTCCTAGAAATGTTGGAGAAGCTATACCTGTAAAATCTCATCAACTGCCTAAACAAGACCCGAAGAATGATGACATCAAAAGACACACTCATGTGGAAAGGGGAAATATCATGGCATCTCAACCTTAGATGAAAACCTAAGAAATTCTAAGAGCAGGAGAAATAATCTTTCCTAGGAAGAGCCCTAAATTGGTTATCCAATATAAGTGGTCAGCCATGAAATTATATACATACAAGTAGCATTATACAAACTTAAAAGTATTTATTTATATAGTTAGGCACATACACATGTAACAACAATTACATAAATAGAGGGCTTAAATTTGATAGAGGTCAAGGCATAGGTATATAAGAAGGGTTGAAGGGAAGAAAGGGAAAGGGGAAAATGATGTATTTTAATTTTTAAAAGTAAAACACAAATTTTAATCAAGTAAACTAAAGTATTCTAGCTCCCAACCATACCAGCAGGGAAAAATGGTGCTGTAAATATTCTTCAGATTTAAAGGATTCCATTTTCTTTTCTGTAAGAGAAAATGAAGCAGAAGTGGTATATGTGGGAAAAGTCACTCAATTATTTAAGTCTAGAGCATTTGATATTAAATGAATGTACATATAAGATACTTATTTCTATGTCTAGTCAAGGAAAATGAGGGATGGAAAGCTGGAAACAGGGCTCAGTTGACAAATTGCCTATCATGCAAATACAAGGGTCTGAGTTTGGATACTGAGCATACACAAAAAAGCAAGCATTGATGACATGTTTGCAACTCCAGGACTCATGGAAGAGATGAGGTGTGAAAAAGGCCATCAAGGACAATGAATCCTAAGGGCTTACTAGCCAGACACTATAGTCAAGTATGAACTCTTGGGCTCAATGGAAAACAAAATGGAAAATTATCTAGGACAACATCTCAAGTGCCTCTGTCTTCCACAGTCATGTACACTTCTACAACACACACACATACATATACACATGCACACACATACATACAAACACTAATGTACATACGTACCCACACACACATGCTCACACAAATACAAACTAAAAGGAGAAAGGAAGGAGAGAGAGAGAGAGAGATTTTAAATAGTGAGTAAACAAGTAAGAGGAAAAGGAAAGTGGGAGGAAGTAGAAAACCCAGAAGTTGATGCAAATAATTTATATATAGCCTTTGTAAAACTTTAAAATCCATCATTTTCTGCCCCACATAAAAGCCTAAAGGAGACATAAAGAACTAAAGTGCTGAAGGTTCTGTTCCTGAAGTTTCATTTACTGAGACCTGGAATGTATGCCCAGTTTCAACTGAGGACCAGGACTCATCCATTCTTCCAAGCTAGTCTGTACAATAGTGGCTCCTGAATACACAGGATTTGGAGTAGCAATATGAACAGTGTAAGTGAACAGCCATGGTACACATTGGTACTTTGGTACACATTGTACATTGGACTGAATTATCACTCTTTTTCTTAGAGAGGAAAGGCAGCCTTGCTTATGTCAGGATGAAAATGCAACCTGCTGCACACTCTGCCATCTTCCTGCCTTTCTACTTACGAAAGAGCAGCGCCTCTTCCTCCTGGAAACACTTGAATGGCACTCTGAAGAGAATGTGGTGTCTGTCAGGCACAGCAGTAACTTGAATCTCACAGATTGCAGATACTATAAATTAGTGCCAAGATCTCATGTGTCTGTTTTCCAGTCTTTTACGGTGTACTCTCAAATTTCCTGATTCGCTTAAAATTAGCTTATTTCAGAACATGAAACTATCTTAATATGTCTCAGAATCAAGTTCAAAATTAATTTTACTAATATAGACAATGCACATCTGTCAAGCACCAGCCTCAGGTTGGAGAGGGATTCTTAGGAAGAGGTTTTGGGGAACAGAGAAAGAATAATTTGAAGGCAAATTGTGGGTCCAAGCTGATAGCCTGCATTCTGCTTCAGATGACTCTCCAGATAAATCTCTGCTTGAAACAGTTTTCTGCTAAAGATAGTTTGAGAGACCCCTCTCTTGCTAGATAAAAATTCTAAAAACTATTTGTATAGCTTATAGGTTTTCCCATCAAATTAAAAAAAAAAAGTTGCTAAAAAAAATTATGGATTTTTCCAATGATCAAGTTAGAAATTCTGTTAGAAAAATTCTAAAGGTAATTCTTGTGTTTTCTGGTCAAAATCAGAAAGCCAAAAATAAAAAAAAACAAACAAACAAAACAAAACAAAAACAAACAAACAAAAAGAGCTATGTTAGCTCTCAAAGCAGTTCTCTCTATATAGCTTCTAGAAAACATTTAAAGAGCTGTATTCACTCTTTAGACACCTTTCTCTGGATAGCTCTGTCTCCTACAAGGCAAAGCCCAGTCTTTCATTTGCATATCAGTTCAGTCATTTACACCAGGTTCCTCTCTGATTATCCCACAAGTCAACATTCCATGACCCCAGCCCCTTTATTCTTTGAAAGAGACAGTACATATTTTTAAACATTGCAAATGAATTCAGAAATCTGCCTGCTTTTGTAACTATAGGCAATAAGGTAGCTGGGTAGGATCTCTCTATGAGATCACCTTTCCTACCATACTTGCGCCTAAACTTGCTCTGTCCCAGGCTGACCTTGAACTCAGAAATCTGCCTGCCTTTGTATCTGACAGCTGGCTCATAGTGCAGCTGTCTTTTTAGGTTTATGAAGCCTCTTGTATAATTCATATTGCATCCTTATATTTTGCATAGTTTGGAAATTATGTATATTTGAACTCATGTTTTCAGAGTTCTTTCCCACAGCCTTAATGGGTGTCCTGAAGCTCACAGCATTTACCATTTATACTAAGGACACAGACAAAACCTCACCTCCTGGACTTATGCTATCTCTGATTATTATGGAGTCACTAACCTTGGCAGAGGGGATATTTCCTCATAACCTTGGCAGAGGGGATATTTCCTCATAACCTTGGCAGGGAGATTATTTCCCAAAGGGGGATACACACACACACACACACACACACACACACACATACACACACACAAGTAAGCCTCACACCCAGCAACTGTCAACATGCAAGGAGGCTCTATTCTAGTAGCAGGAAACCATGTCGAACTGTCACATTCAATGGCGAAGCAGGACTCAGCACTCATCATAAAAATTATGTGGTAAAATATGATTAAGAGCAAGGTGTGTTTATGCCAAAGTACTGAAAACATAACTATTTTAATTCTTATATTACAGAAAGTGTTAATTATATGAAGTGTAGTCTAGACCTGGGAAATAAAGTATAGCTATTGAAAAGACAAAATAGGTAAGCGCAATGACCTAAGTTCAGATCATACACATCTGTAATCCTAGACTGAAGGGGTTGGCAGATGCAGTCAAATCCCAGACCTTGCTAAAGTATTCAGTAAGATCCAGGTCCAGGAGAGAGCATGTCTGAAAAGATATGATGGTTAAGGTACAGGGCACCAGAGGTCAACCTCTGCATCCATGCTAGATGTACATCTGCCCTCTATTTTCAAATTTGTTGTTACATGTTGGGGGTTATGTGTGCCTAAATATATAAATAAAAATTGCTAAGTCTGTATAATGTTACTTGCATGTATATAATTTCACAGATGACCATTTGGTATTGGATACCAATTTTGGGGCTTTTTCTTGGGGAATAATATTTTCCTGCTCTCAGAATTCCTTAGTTGTCCCTAGTTCTTTATCTAGGGTTAATACCCCATGATATTTCCCCCTTGCATTTGAGTTTGTCTATTGATGTCACCATTGTTCTCCTATACACAAGCACACACATACATACATTACACATAAGAAAGCAAGAAAGCAAGCATAAAAGAACAAGGACAGAAACTAGAAAAAAAAAACAGAGAGAAAAAGAGGAAAATAAAAGTAAACTACACAGAGATGACCCTTTACTCACAGGACAGCTCAAAGCCATTTCTTAATTCCTATACACACAGTTATAACAATGTAGCTATCAATTTCTAGCTATATAAACTGTTAGAAACAACGTAAGTGAAGCTCACTGAAGGTAGAAAAGAGTACCACTGATAGCATGGTATGCATCCAGGGATATGAATACAATTTGAGAAATATTAAAGACTACTGTCAGAAGTTTCAGTCTGGAAAAAAATGGGTTCACATTTCTCTTTCTAACTGGAGCTTAACTGAGATCCCTACAACAATGCTTCCAGAATGCTGAATCATTACTGAGTAGGCAGTTCTGTATCTTCCATGTTCCCAAAGTATTTGCTTATTCTTACGAGGATGAACATTTAACCATCCATCTATATCCATAGATCACTTTTTAAAAGTCTTTACCTCATGACATTCATGAGGTTCATATTTCTCATGCTTTGCTCTAAGTTCCAATTATTTCAAAGACCTTATTATTTCTTTTATATCTTCTAAAAGTTGCAATTGTCAGAATATAGACATACTTAAGTGACTTAAATTAGGTGTAAAAAATAGGCTTTCCATCAATGGAAAGAGGTTCTTGATTGAATTCACAGCAACAACTCATGTGGCTGGGTGCTGGAGACATTTTAATATTTGCTTGACTAAACAATCAGCTCACTGTTTGACAGTCTTCAGATATAATATCAAAATGTTATCAAAATGTACATAAACACATACACATAAGCAAACACAAATAATCTTCTTACAGGAAAGATTGGCCACCTAGATTCAATGGACATACATGGCTTTGTGAATTCACTTTCAGGGAAGGTAAAAACCAATAAATGGTTGATTTCCAAACCTTTCAAGTTTTCTACTGCCCTCTCATAGATTTATGGTTTTTATGTTATTTAGTCAAATGGCTTTTATGATTAATGCCATATGCTTTACACATGCATAGTACATTAATTCTACTTTTTAAAACTTCTTCAGTAATTTTCTATCAAAGTGTGAATAAGGTTACCAAATCATGCTAAGATGTTAAGAAAAAACACTGTGTTTCATTAACTACTTAACACAACATAACATATAAGAAATGAAATTTAGTTCTAATATTTCAAAATTAAAAATCTTTCGAGAGAACTTCAACTTCTACTGTCTGGATTCATGGATAGTAATGTTCTGGCTTTTACAAAACAACAGATTTGTAAGAGTGATCTTTTCTGCTATGGTATTCCACTGCATACCTCTGGAGAAAACCTGCAGAGTTCCTCCTACATAGGTTATGTTACTCTCACAGATGAAGCTACTCTTGCCATGTTTTTCCTTATTCATAAGAATTTTAGTATTAAATTAGGAGTAGTGTAACAACTAAAAACATAGGAGGTTTGAAATGCAGCATTGTCTTGTGGGAAATACCCAGCACTGTAGGGCTTGCACTACTGTGAACAAATTAGAAAGCTATATTCCATTTTCCAGCTGGATGCACAACCTTTAAATAAAGCAGTCCTCAACTGCTCACATGACAGCCTTTCCCTGAATCTAGTCAAACAATTCTACTGGACAAAAACATGAATTTTTTTTCTGCAAAGCAGTTGATCATTCAGATAGCCTTGACCTAGATTGAGAGGAGTGAAGATTCACCAGTCTTGTTTTCTATTTTTAGTCCTTACACTCATGGAGTTAGTCAAAGGAAAGAAGATATAAACTTTCTTCTTCTCAGGATTCTTTAGTGCTTGAAGCATTCACAAAAAGCCACAGCTTCTTATACATGGAGTGGTTTTCCCCTGGCCTGGTCATCCATACTACTAGTGAGTGATTTCTGAAAGTGTACAAGGTGAGCAACCAATCAGCATTATATGCATACTTGATTAAAAGGCCTCAACCACTGATATTTCAAAGATAGAGTTAATTTTGTCTGCAGTCAAGTTGGAAAGCACCTCATAAATCAGTTTTATGAATAAGGGCTACCTGTAATCACAGCACTGGGGAGGTGGACTAGGAAACAGACTAGCCTGGGCCATGCACAAAGCCCTGTCTTAATTTTGTTCTCTGCCAACTTGGAAGGAGTAATAGTGTCTAGATGCAGTTTTCTCCTGTGGACAAAGAGTTGTTGGGAGACACAACCTCTCTTTCTGTATCTAGAGATAGTCTCTAAACTGTCAACAAAAGAAGGAACAAGAAATTTTCAA
Source organism: Rhynchomys soricoides (assembly GCA_019843965.1). Classification (NCBI taxonomy): domain Eukaryota; kingdom Metazoa; phylum Chordata; class Mammalia; order Rodentia; family Muridae; genus Rhynchomys; species Rhynchomys soricoides. The sequence continues at coordinate 1,810,502 of JADRCH010000073.1, read as the reverse complement.
GACCTCGGCTTCTAACTCTGGCATTCCTACCAGTGTGGCCAAAAGCATTTCTATCACTATCACTCCTTCCAAGTGGAGAATTTCTTCCCATGTGTCCAGGAGGTTAGGGTGATGAGAAAGATAAACACAGTTATTGTTCATTGAAATGTGCTCAAAAGTAACTCAGGTGGAGAACCTCTGCTCAAACAGAGGCCAAACTAACCACAAGAAGACCAGGTAGACCACCTACCCTGATTCATTTGGTGCACCGGCCCCCATTATCCTCAATACTCCCTGCCTTCTCTCATTGCCATGCCCTAGCTCCTAACAAAAGCAGAAAACCCCAGCTCAACAAGAAGCCACTCTGGTTGCAGAAGGACCCTCCCCCCCCAACTCAGTGCCCTCTACCCTATTCCCAATCATTCCAATTCTTCTTGTTGCCTTATCCCAGACCTCAACTCTGACAGACACTACCTGTTCAACCAAAAGCCATAGAGACTGCAAGAAATCTAGCCCCTAAATCTGATGAAAACACCCTGCTCAACTATAAGCTACAATCACCAGAGGAGTAGAAAGGAAACAAAAAACGAAGGAGCAAGACACACATCCAACAAAGAGAAACTCAGAAATCAGCATTCCAGACCAAGAAGCTTAGACATTAGAATAGGAACATGATCAATAACAGCCAAAGCAATATATCATTACCAGAGCCCAGCTATTTTACCACAGCAGGCCCTAAATATTTCAACACAGCTGAAGCACAAGGAAAAGACCTTAAAACCAACTTTATGAAGGTGACAGAAGTTCTTAAAGAGGAAATGAATAAATCCATTACAGAAAACCAGGGAAATACAAACAAGGAAATTCATAAATCCCTTAAAGAAAGCAAAGAAAAATAGTTGGAAGAAATGAATAAAACTGTTCAAGACCTGAAAATAGAAGTAGAAGCAATAAAGAAAACACTAATTGAGGGGAACCAAGAAATAAAAAAAATCTAGATAAGTGAATAGGAACTACAGAGGCAAGCTTCATAAACATAATACAGATGGTAGAGAGAATTGGAGTCATTGAAATTTCAATTAAAAAAATGAGTAAGTCTGTCAAAGAAAATGTTAAAATGTAAAAACTTCCTGGGACAAATTACCCAACAAATCAGGGACATTATGAAAATATCAAACCTAAGAATAATAGGAATTGAGGTAGAAAGAGAATACCAGCTCAAAAGCCCAGAGAATATTTTCAACAAAACTATATAAGAACATTTTCCTAACCTAAAGAGTGATGTGCCTATCAAGGCACAATAAGCACACTGAACACTAAATATATTGGACCAGAAAAAAAAAAAATTCTCTCATCACATAATAATCAAAACACTAAGCATACTGAACAAAAAAAGAATATTAAGAACTGCAAAGAAAAAAAAAAACCCAAGTAACATAAAATAGTTAGAATCACATGTGACTTCTCAGTAGAGACACTAAAAGCCAGAAGAGCTTAGACATAAGTGCTGCAGACTCTAAAAGACAAAAATACCAGCAGAGGTGACTATATTCAGCAAAACTTTCAATCTCCACAGAGAAAATAGAACATTTCATGATAAAATCAAATTTAAGCAATATCTATCTGCATATCCAGTCTTACAGAATGTGATAGAAGGAAAAATCCAAACCAAGGAGGTTAACTACACACATAAAAACACCAGAAATAAATAATCTCACACTACCAAAGGAAGGGAAGCATACACATAAACACACCACCAAAACCAGCAACAAAATAATAGGAATTAACATTATTGGCCGCCTATCTCTTTCACTATCAATGGACTCAATTCCCCAATAAAAGGACACAGATCAACACTATGGATATGAAAATAGAACTCATCCATCTGCTATATGCAAGGAACATACCTCGACATCAAGAATACCCATTACCTCAGGGTAAGGGATTGTAAAAAGATATTCCTATCAAATAGACCTGAAAAGCAAGCTGGTGTAGCCATTTTAATATCTAAAAAAAAATAGACTTCAATCCAAAATTTATTTAAAAGATGACAAAGGACACTGTGTAGTTAAAGGGAAAAAAACCATCAATATGATGCACCAATTCTTAACATCTATGTCCCAAACACAAGGGCACCCACTTTTCTAAAAGAAATACTACCAAAGCTTATGTTACATAGTTATGCTCACACTCTGATAGTTGGATTACCTCATCCAGACAAAAACTAAATACAGAAATGCTGGTGCTAATTGACATTTAAAAAAAAAAGTCCCTAATAGAATTTTTCAGAATATTCACAGATCATTAATCATTACACCCAAACACAAAAGAATATACCTTCTTCTCAGTACCTCATAGAACTTTCTCCAAAATTGACCACAAACTTGGACACAACACAAGTCTCAATAGATATAAGAAAATAAAAATAATTCCCTGAATCCTACCAGACCACCATGAGCTAAATCTGGTTATCAACAACAGAAAACCTCCAAATTCTCCTGGGAACTGACTCTCTACTGAATTTAAAAAAAAAGAGCCAAGACAGACATAAAGAAAGAAAGAGTTTCCAGAGTTCAATGAAATGAACACACAGCAATATTCAGACTCATGGAGGTCAATGAATGTGGTACTAAAGAGAGAGTTCATAGCACTTAGTGCCTAAGTAAAATAATTGGAGGGATCTCATACTCACAACTTAAGAGCATATAGCAAAGCTCGAGGACAAAAAGAAGTACGCACATCCAAGATGGCAAGAATAATCAAATTGAAGGCTGAAATCAATAAAATAGAAACAAAAAGAATGATATAAAAAAAAAAATCGATGAAGCAAAGAGTTGGTTCTTTGAGAAAATCAACAAGATAAACAAACCTTTATCCAAGCTAACTAAAAGATAAAGAATATCAAAATTAACAAAATTAGAAACAAACAGGAGGCCAACAGCAGACACCAACAAAATCATGAGAATCATAAGGACATAGTTCAACAACTTGTACTCCACCAACTTGGAAAATCTAAAAGAGCCAGATAACTTTCTTGATAGGTACCACTTGCCAAAGCTTAAGTTAGACAGATAAACAATGTAAATAGACCTATGAGCCCTGGTAAAGTAGAAGCAGTCATTAAAAGTCTCCAAACATCAGCCACAAAAGAACCTAAGGCCAAATAGTTTTATTGTAGAATTCTACTAGGCTTTCAAAGAAAAGCTAGCAAAACACTCTTTAGATTATTCAACAAAATAGACACAGAAGAAACACTTCCCAATTCACTTTATAAGGCCAGAATTACCCTGATACCCAAACCACATAGAGATTCAACAAACAAATAGAATTACAGTCCAATTTTCCTTATGAACAAAGATTTAAAACTAATAAAATATTTGTAAATAAAATACAAGAATACATCAAAAGGATCATTCACTATGATCAAATAGGCTTTATTGCAGAGATGCAGGGATGATTCAACACATGGCAATCAGTAAATATCATCCACCATATAAATAAACTGAAAGAAAAAAAAAACACATATCATGTCATTATATGCCCAAAAAAGCCTTTGACAAATCTGCCATCCCTTCATGATAAAAGTACTGGAGAGATTAGGGATATATGGGTCATACTTAAACATGATAAATAATTAACAGCAAGCCTATAACCAAAATCAAATTAAATGGAGAGAAACTCAAAGCAATTCCACTAAAATAAGAAACATGAAAAGGCTGCCCTGTTTCTCCATACCTATTCAATACAGTACTTAAAGTTCTAGCTAGAGCAATAAGACAGCTGAAGGGGATCAAGAGGATACAAATTGTACCCAAAGTATTATATTTGAAGATGATATGATAGTATACATAAATAACCCTAAAAATTCCACTAGGAAACTCCTATAACTGTAAAACATTTATTGAAAAGTTACTGTATATAATATTAAATAAAAAATAAAAATAAAAATAAAATCAGTAGCCCTTCTATATACAAATGGCAAATTGACTGACTTAGAAATCAGGAAAACAACACCTTTACAATATCCTCAAATAATATGAAATATCTGGGGATAATACCTCTTACTAAACAAGTGAAAGACATGCATGACAAAAACGTCAAGGATTTGAAGGAAGAAATGGAAGAGGATATCATAAAATGGAAAGATCTCCCTTGGTCATGAATTGGTAGAATTAACATAGTAAAATGGCCATCCTGTCAAAAGCAATCTACAGATTCAATGCTATCATAAAAATTCCTTCATAAATCATTGTGGACCTTGACAGGGCAATACTCACTTCATATGGAAAAACAAAAAATCCAGAATAATTAATACAATTCTGAACAATAATAGATCTTCAAGATGTATCACTGTACTTGATTTCAATCTCTAGTAATAAAAGCCACATGGTATTGGCATCAAAATAGACATGCTGAGTGATGGAATCAAATTGAAGAGCCAAACATAAATCCACATACCTATGGACATATAATTTTGATTAAAAAGCCAGAAATATACACTGGGAAAAAGAAAGTATCTTCAAGAAATGGTGTTGGTCTTAACTGGATATCAGCATGTAGAAGAATGAAAATAGATCCATATCTATCACCCTGAATAACACTCAAGTCTGAGTAAATCAAAGACCTCGACATAAAACAGATAGACTGAAACTGATAGAAAAAAAACTAAGGAATAGCTTTGAACACATTGGCACAGGAGAGAACTTCCTGAACAGAATCCTGATAGTAAAGGAATCAAGATAAACAATTAACAAATGGAACCTTATGAAACTGAAAAGCTTTGTAAGACAAAGGACACCATCAAAAGGACAAAACAGCAGCTTACAGAGTGGGAAAAGATTTTTGTCAACTCCACATCTAATAGATAGCTAATATTCAAAATATATAAAGAAACTAAACATCAACAAAGAACATAACCCAATTCTTAAAAATTAGGGAAATATCTAAACAGAGAATTCTCAATAGAAGAACCTCAAATAGATGAGAAACACTTTTTAAAAACGGTTCGACGTCCTTAGCTATCAGAGAAATCCGAATCTGAAACTACTCTGAGATTCCATCTCACACCTGTCCCAAAGACTAATGTGGCTCAAATGGAACAATCCTCCATTGCTGGTGAGAGTTCAAACTTCTACAGTCACCATGCAAATCAATATGGTGGTTCTTCGGAAAGTTGGGAATGGATCTATCTCAAGATTCAGCTATGCCACTCTTACACATATACCTAAAAGATGCTCTCTCCTATCCTACCACAAAGAAACATGCTCAGACATGGCTATAGCAGTTTTATTCATAACAGCCACAAACTGGAAATAACTTAGAAGTCCCTCAATCAAAGAATAAATAAAGAAAATGTGGTACATTTACACAGTGGAGTATTTTTCAGTTAAAAACAATGACATTTTAAGTCAAATGAATGGAATTAGAAAAACTCATCCTGGGTGAGGTAGCCCAGACCCATAAAAAGAGCCATGGCGTATGCTCCCTTATAACTGGGTATTAGCTATAAATGCTACAATCCACAGACCCAGAGACGGTAAGCATGAACAGGGCTCTACCACAGACACATGGATCTCCCCGGAAAGAAGAAACAAAATAGATTTTGTGGGTGAGCTGATGACAGGTGGGGACGGGAATAAGAGATATCAGGTTGGGGAAAAGGAAGGAGAGGAGAAAATACAGGGAGAGACAACTGGAGCTAGAGAACATCTTGAGGGTATTGGGGAAAGCTAGTGTGGTGGAAATTCCCAAGATTCTATGAGGGTGGCCCTAGCTAGGACTCCTAGTAATGAAGGTTATGGAGCCTGATGTAACCAGGCAAGGATTCTAGTGGCAGAACTGGAACACCAACCCAGCCACAAAAACTTTGAACAACAACCTGTCCTGCCTGCTATGGTGCTGAAGCAGTGGTGGCACAAAATTTGTCAAAGCAGACAACTAATGACTGGTCTAATTTGAGGCCTATGTCAGAAGAGGGAACCCATGATGAACACTGACTGGATGACCAGAAATTGGAGGCTGGATAGTCCAGAGACCTAGGATAGAACCAAACACAACTGTCACAACAACAGCAACAACAACAACAAAAGCAAAAATCAATAAATCCTGATGATGCTCTGTTATACAAATAGATCAGTGCCTAGTCCAGCCCTAGCCCAGTCATCATCAGAAAGGCTGCCTCCAGCAGATGATAGGAACAGATGCATAAACCCACAGCCAAACATTAAACAAAGAGAGAGAGCCCAGGTTGGAGGTCTCCATTAGGTCCTCCCCACCCCCACCCCTGTCAGAGCTCAGGAAACCCCACAAAAGAGGGATAGGAGGAATTGAGAACCAGAGCATTTGAAGACACTGAGAGAGCATGACAAATGGGATTAAGTAGACAGGATAGGGTTCACAGAGACTGAAGAGGCAATTGTGGAACCTGTATGGGTCTGCGATAGGTCCTGTGTATACACATTATAGCTGTTGGCTTGGTGTTTGGGGGTACTCTTGACCGTGGGAAAGGAAGTGTCTCTGACTCTTTCACCTGTTATGGGACTCTTTTCCTTCTAAAGGGTCACCTCACCCAGCCTTGATGGGAGGATTTATCCTGGTGGTGTTTGTTTTATGTCCCTGGGGGTGTAATTTGCAAGAGATGGGAGGTATAGGGAACTGGGAGGAGTGGAGGGAAGGGAAGTTGCAATCAGGATGTATTATATGAGAGAAGACTAAATAAAAATCAACAAAAGAAAAAAGAAAGAAAGCAATGTACTCGAAGGACACAAAGAGATCGTTCTGTGCCCCTCTTGTTTTCAAAAGAAAAAAGAATACTCTAAAGGTTAGTGTTCCTTCTGTGTTTTCCTTCTTGTCTTGTGATAACCAAGGATTTGTTCCTCTGGAGGTAAAAACTTTTAACTGTTTGTTTACTGAAACTATTGGACTCACTGGTAATGCTCAGTGGGTAAACTGTCTCTATCTGAGGTCAACAACAGAGGAGAGCTGCTGCTAAAAGAACCTGAGACATCAAGACCCTCCAGCTGGTATCTGTAAGCAAGACCTGGGAAAGGAGATCCCTTCACCTCCTAGGAAACTTCAACTCAATGTCTCATTTCAACAGAATCAGGCAAATAAAACCCATCTTTTCAATGTTTGAGGTTCTGTTTGTATATATTTATAGCTAGAAATAGCTATTCATGATTTCTGTAATTACAAATCTGGAGTACAATAAGCAATTTTAATAAACAGGAATATTCTTTAATGTTGAAATGCATTAAACGTTGAATCTACTTCATTTTGGAAAATGGAACTCTTGGCTCTCTATAAACTAGAAAGAAAAAAAAACAAGGAAGTAATGCATTAAGATTTCAGTTAAATAATACTACTTGAGGACCCAGCTATACCACTCTTGGGCATATACCCAGAAGATGCTCCAACATGTAATGAAGACACATGTTCCACTATGGTCATAGCAGCCATATTTATAATATCCAGAAACTGGAAACGACCCAGATGTCCCTCAACAGAGGAATGGATACAGAAAATGTGGTACATTTACACCATGGAATACTACTCAGCTATTAAAAACAATGACTTCATGAAATTCTTAGGCAAATGGGTGGAACTTGAAAATATCATCCTGAGTGAGGTAACACAGTCACAAAAGAATGAATATGGTATGTACTCACTGATAAGTGATTATTATCCCAAAAGTTCGGAATACCCAAGAGTCACTTCACAGCAACAGTAGGGCTGAGTGTGAGGTCCCAGATGGAGGAGTTGGAGAAGGGACTGAAGGAGCTGAGGGAGTTTGCAGCCCCAGGGAGGGAGCAACTGGCTCCCCAGAGACTGGATCACCAGCCAAAGAGTACACATGGAGGGACCCATGGTGCTGGCCACATATGCAGCAGAGGAGGGTCTTGTTAGCCATCAGGGGGAGGAGAGACCTTGAACCTGAGGGTGTTAGAACCCCAGGTTAGGAGAATGCCACGCAGGGAAGACGAGAGTGGGTGGGTGGGTGGGTGGGGGAATACCCTCATAGTGGCAGGGGAAGTGGGGAGGGAATAGGGAGGTTCCAAAGGGGAGATCTAGAAAGGGGGGAAACATTTAAAATGTAAATAAAGTATGAAAAAAAAGATTTCAGTTAGTCTGGAAGATACATGCCAATGTATGCTGATTTTGCTGTTTTTCAAACAGCTATAAGGAATGATTATAAGAGCTTAGAAGTTTAAAGAGGGAAAATATATCTAAAATCTCCCTTTGCTTTCTAGATGGAGATGATTACATCAAGTGTGACAACCAAAGGAAGCTAGTAGATAAAGTTCGAAGACTTAAACCATGAGAGATTTAAAGATGCTGAGACACAGTCAGCTAAGAAAGCCTTGTTTGGGGACATATTTCCTTAGTGTGCGTGGGTGTGGTTGTGGGGATACACATCCTCTGGGAAGACAATGCCTTGCCAGCACAGAGTTTACCAGTTTCAGTCTGCCACAGTCCAAACCATCTTCCCACTTGCTTTTATGTGCATTTTGTTCATGCAAAAATATGCTAAAGCTTGATCCACAACACTCATATTTCACACCAGCCCCAAACAAGAGTGGCTCTGAAAATGACTCAGCCAATCTGCAATTCAGGATTAACTTCCTGGCTGGTTCTTATCTGTTCATACACCAATGATTACAACAAATTGTGTGTGTATTTTAAAGTAGGAAAAAGTATGTCTTACCATCCATATCAAAAATTAATTTGTAATGGCAGAATAAATACAAGTTACCAATGCCCAAGTTTACTGGTTGATGATCCGTAAATATCTCATTGAGCCACTTCAGTTTCTAATTAATTACAAAAATAAAAATGCAGTGCACATGTACTGGAATTACATTCTGTCGAGACGATCAAGTCTTAGCAGAAGAGCCATTACTTAGGTGAAAAGAGCTGAAGTAGCTATGGAATTTTTTGATCATAAATCCCTTATGCTAGATTTAAATTTTAAAATTCATTTGTTTGGCCCACTAAGTTTACCTAAATTCAGGTAATGACAAGTCGTGTATAACATCATCTTTATCTGAAGATCTACCTTGAAAAGCACTTGGCAAAAATCAATATCTTTTCATAAAAAGGAAGTCAACAGATTAGAGAAGAAATGAGCTTTGGTCCAGCCAAGGCCAGCTTGATAAACACATGGTTCACACTATCCTCAACCTTGGAAAGTAAGTTCTCCTCTAAGATGCCCACTCTCATCATTCTGTTTATGGCAGGACTGACAACCCTTGCCAAGGCAGAAATCAAACACATCCTGATAGGAAAGGAAGAAGTGAAACCACCTGTGTTTACTGATAGCATGATTTTTATAGAGAAATGTCTAAAGAATCTACAAAATAAAAACAACAACAACAACAACAAAACAAAAATGTATTATACTGGTAATCAAATCAGGTGAAGTTAAAAGATATAAACCTAAAGTCCCCAAATAAGTAACAATTCTATCAATAAGGAGAATAAGGGGTGGGATCCCATTTATACTAGGAAAAACAACAAATAGCAAAAAGATCTATATAAATTTAATGAAGGGTCTGGTGAGATGGTTGAGTGGGTAAGACCACTTGCTATGCATGCATAAGTTATAATCCCCAGGAACCACATAAAAAGCCAGGTATAGCCCAGAATGTGCCTGAAAGCTGGGCACTGGGGGGTCAGGGTGTGGCTGCATAGACAGCCAGGTACCAACCTAGCTCCAGATTCAATGAGGGATATCACATGACTCCTGATGTCCTTCCTCTAAACTTTATATATGAACACATATATGCATACACCACCACTATCACACACACACACACACAAAATCAAGGAAGTAAAAGACCTGTATACTAAAAACTATTTAAAAAATGATTAAATAAATTTTAAAAAAGATAAACTAAAGAATATTCTATAATCATGGATTATAGAGTTGATGTAATCTTTACCAAAATCCCAATGTCATTTTTCAAATAAATGACTTTAAAAATTCTTAAATTAAAATGAATATATAAATGACCTTGAATATCCAAAATAATGTTAAACAAGAGAACAAGGCTGGAGACATCACACTCAATTTTAAAATATATTATAACCTAATTATAATGTAAAAACAAAACACTAACCATCGGGACAAGATAGAAAAATCCAATAATATGCAAACATATTTGATCAACTGATTTTTTTCAGAGCTGAGGACTAAACTCAGGGCTTTACACTTGCTACATAAACGTTCTAACACTGAGGTAAAAGTTTCCGACAGACAGAGGGCAGAGGGAGTAGGCACAGCAGGATGACTACAGGCATTAACAAGATATTACATATCTCAAAATAAATAAAAAAAACAAACTTCGAATGTCTCTCCACAAAGATGACTTGTAAGCTGTATGGTGGATATGCTGACAGGCTGATTTAACCATGCCACGTTATATATAAAGAACCAACGCATCCATTTACCCAATACATCAATGCAATAATAATTTGTAAATAAAAATAATAGTAATGTTTTAAACACAATAAAATAATAAAATGTAGTTTATTTAAAGAAACATTATGTAAGTGAATCACTTCCCCCTCAGTCTTTGTTGTTTAGGAAAAGTTTCCTTAAAATAGTGCACAGAGTTACTTCTCAAACTCATTAAAGAATATTCACAAATGGAAAAGACATTAATTTTACCTTTCCATTAACCCACTGTGGCCCTTGAAGACAAGCATCATAACCAGTCACCATGACAGCAGCAACCAAACTCTCTAAATGACTTTTGGCTCTTGTGGAGAATTGTAGGGCCAAAGCTGCCCACAGCTATCAAGGCATCACAACAGGGAACTGGCTTCTCCCACCCACCTCTCAATGTGCACAACAAAGAAAGCAACAGCTTTGTACTTCTCCTGCCTGCTCACTCTTCTTTTCCTTCCCACTGGGAGCACTGGATACTGGACAGCAAGCCTGCAGAGTCCATTTCAGCACTAGTGAGAAGGGTTATGATGAAATGGAATCCAACAGGTCAACCCCCAGCTAAAATACTGAAAACTCACCCTTTTGTGTAACTACTAAAAACTGGTAGTCACCTTCCATTCCTGCCTGGAGCTGGCTGTCCACAGACTCTGGAGCAGATTTCAAATAGAATGATAAACGGCAGATATGGAAACCCCACAGTTGATAAAAAACCAATCATGACCACTCCAACTCAACAATTTCCAAGTTAAAAGTGATTTCAGAACCAGGATGCAGAAAATTAATTCCAAAAGGTTTAAGAGCTCTAATATAATGTCACCTCAGCAATTAGAGTGGATATTCTACTTTCTGGACTCCAGACAGTGCACATTTTAAATGGACGCATTTAACTGACCCAGAAGATGTCTCCTGCCATGTCAGTACATCAGGTTCAGACTATGGTTGAGACTTTGGTGAACGGGTGATAAGCTTTGAGTAGGGAAGGGATCTTTTGCTGCATTTTAATGCAAATAAAAAAAGGTCACAATTGATGCTTTCACCTCAACCAAAAAAAAAAAATTTTTTTTTTTTTAAAAATCAAGATAAAAACACATGCATGAATACTTAAACAAACCCCATGGAGTCTGTTTAGGAACTGGAAATTTCGTTGTTATTTTTAAATATTGATTTCTTCCTGTACATAGCTATTCACTGGATTCATCTGGAAATCATGCTACAAGTAACGTCGGGTAAGAAACAGCACACAGCTAAGAGAATGTTAAAGGACACAGTTAAAGAATCTATTTTTATCCAATAAAGAATAGATTTCCCTCTGGCAACTCAGCAGCACAAGATGAATAGGTCACCTTTCCTCTGTAACCCCTCACACTTAAGCTCCATCTGGCTGATAGTTGTGTAAAATAAAATAAATAAGGAGAGAAGGGGAAAGAAATACATGGTCTTTATTCCTGGCAAATATTAGATCTCCTACCTACCCGCGCCTTAGCCAAAGCTCCCTCTTCCTAATACTGCTGGAGATCCCCTCTGCATTCATAATGGTCTACTGAGTTGCCAAGGCAGCTCCCCAGGGCGTACTGACCCACCATTCATGCCACTGTAGACATTCCGGTGATGGGGTGATGAGTCTTCTTGAGCAGGCCGCCGGAGGGTGCCCTCCCTGCTGCCCCCGCCGCTGCCTCCACTGCCACCTGCAGGTTTGTGATCAGGGCTGCCTCCGTAATGCTGTTTAAGATGCTCTGGGCTTGTTCCCCTGGCTCTGGGGAGGTGCTCCAGGCTCCCACCAAGGGCTTGTTTCTGAAGATGCTCAGGGCTCCCTCCACTGTGCCTGGCATGTTCCGGGCTGCCTCCTGGCCTGTGCTTTTGGAAATGTTCAGGGCTCCCACTCAACACATGTTTGGGCAGCATTTCTGGGCTGCTCCCTGGATGTGGGTGCCTCTGCTGCTCGGGGCTGCCCTTACACAAGGGCTTGTGGTGCTCAGGGCTGGGTCCTTTCAGTGCTTTGGAGTGATCTGGAGTTCCGGATGCCCTGGGTTTGTGCAGATGTTCAGGGCTAATGCTCCTGTGTTTGGTGTGCTCTGGACTGCCCTCGCTCCGGGGCTTCTGTAAATGTTCAGGGCTGCCCCCGCTGGCATGGTGTTTGTGGTGGTCAGGACTGTCAGTGCTGCCAGTGCTGGAGGTGCTACTGCCATCACCCACATCCCGCACATAGGGGGCAGCGGAGGCCGCCAGCTGGCACAGGCTGGCCTGGCTGTCGATGGAGCAGCGGCTGCCGGCACATCCTGTGCCCTTCTCCTCGTCCAGCAGCACGCAGAGCTCCTTAAGCTCCATGTTCTCCTTCACCACCTCCTCCTGCTTCACCTCCAATTCCTTCAGCTTCTGCAAGTATAAGGCCACTTCCTTGTGCATCACTCCAGCTGTGTAGCGACCCAATCTCTGCCACTCCCGGGACACCCTTTTGCCTTTCTGCCGGTCATCATCCAGGAAACAGCATAAGTCCCTCAGTTCCTGGTTGTCTTCCTGGAGTTTCTGGTTAATATCCTGGAAAGAGAGATGGAAGTTCAAGGGAGGCAGACAGAAGAGGTGGTGTCTCACCTAGACCCTCAATATGGAAAGCCCCAGAACGGAATAACCCTTACAGTCGTTCTCACATGTTGTTTATGAACCCTTTGGCAAATCTCTGTCTCCAAAAATATTCATATTATGATTCATAACAGTAGCAAAATTATAGTTATAAAGTAGCAAAGAAAAAGATTTTATGGCCGGGGTCACCAACATGAGGAATGGTATTAAAGAGTCACAACGTTAGGAAGGCTAAGAACCACTGCATGCCGGGTAAGAAACCACAGAAAGATGAAAATTGAAGATAGCCATAACGTTAAACTATAGGTACTGGTTATGGTCCATATGGGATACTCTACCAGTTATTTTATTCAGTTTCCCACCCCAATGCTTAGGAGATAATTAAATGCTTAATTAAATAATTAAGAGTTTTTCATAGAAGAGCCTGGGCTTCAAAGAGCTTCACTCAGCCAGCAATTAGGGAGTAGCCAGTTGATAAACAGGAAATTGGTCTGGAAACAAGGTTTCCTGGCCCTACACTACAGAAATAAGAAGGTGGCATGGTGGCTCGCATAGGCAATCTCAGGAACCCTCAAGGCTGAAGCAGAAGCTTTTCTAGGACTTTAAGGCTAATTTAGGCAACCCTGGTGAGTTTTATGTCAGTGAAAGAAAAAGAGAGAAGAAAGGAGAAGAGATTTAAAAAAAGAAAAGAAAAGAAAAGAAAAGAAAGAAAGTTACTTGTGGCTTGAAAATGCTGAGAGATTCTGAGGCAGCACTTTCAAAAAGCTGACATGACGTTTTCAGACACAACAGAGCATGAGCAACCCCATTTCCTCAGCCCCTAGGGAAAAGCAGAGATGCCCCATTAGGGGCATTTTATCTGCCCTCACTGGTCATAGCCACTGGAAATTCACACAGGCAACTCACCTTTAACATAAGCCAAAGCTGCTGCTATTCTAATACTGCTGTCCCCAAGTCCACCCCTCAGCAAATGTCACCTCCACCTAATGCTCTTTATAAGACTATGGGGTGGTTAGATATCTCCTCCCTCGCCTTCCATTTCTGAGCCAAACAAATCTTTGGAACTTAGACCTCCAAATGGTAAATTTTTTTCCTCCTTCCATGAAGCTTTAGTAGCTTCCTATTCCCCTTAGGTTACAGCGCAAAATCCCCCAAGTGCCACAAAGCCTCACATGTTCTGTCTGTCTACTTCTATAGGACGAATAGTGATTTGTTTGTTCATTCGCAAAGTGTTAGTAACCATAGACTATGTGCTAGGTAGTAGTGAAGATGTTAGGAATGGTCACGAACATGCATGAGACCCTAGAACCTAGTGTCCTACAGCTTTCACTCCGGTAGAGGAGTATCAGAAGGCAAGTTCAGACAGTAGTAACACTAACATGTATGAAAAATACTAGGGAGACACTGCCTCTCCCTCCTACCTTCAGCAATGCCCTGTCTTCTGTCTTCAGTCTTTCCTCACTAACCTCAGTGAGCATTTCTTTCGAGACTGGTCTTCAAAATCACTTTCTGCATGTTGAGTCTGTCTTGAAGCACATCAGGTACCTCCCGTTGCCAGGGAAAATTAATAAATCCCTTTTCTATCTGATTGTGTATTCCAGGTAAAAAATATCTCCTTACTGGTATGAAGTTACACAATACGAGAGATTTCTCTGAGAAGTGTCCCCCAGAATCATATTACTATCACGATGAAATGATTCTCCTATCCAACACATAAGCCTTTGACATACATGACCATTCACTAGACATCAACTTCATCTCATCTCTCATGTAGCGCTCTGACAATGTAAGAAGCAGAAATCTGACGTCTCTGTATATAAAATACACTTATCATGCTATGTTGCATATAGTGGACACAATATATACTTATGGGTATCTCAGTTCTTTAAAGCTCTAAGCCTACTGCCCAAACAAGCTACAGCTGTAGCTACTCAAAAAGAATCCCATGTTCTTTTTAGATATCCCTTGTGATGTTGGAGTGTACAGTAAGATGGTTAGCCCTTGATACTAATGCTTTAGAGGAAATTAGAAGCTTTGGATATTCAGAGAAAATGACTCCAAATAAAATTAAACTTGATAAGATTCAATAATTATTCAACATTTAGCTCTGCCCAGGCATTTGAGATGAACTTCAAATTGTGTTGCTCTTCATTTGAATGAATTTCCACCTGAAAACACTTGAATTTGTCTATGTTATGGCTGTTGATGGCTGATCTAGACTGGTAATACGCAGAAGTGTTATCATCGGTTTTCCTTAAGAAGTGAAATGGTCGATTTTCCAAGATCCCAAAGCAGATGGTCTAGCCAACATGGGCCCATTCACATCTCCCATAGCTCCTTCTTCCTATTATTAATGTTTTGGGGAATATTATTTGTCGTCAATGTTGGTCTAATTTTTTCAATCTCTGATGAAGCAACCAGATTGAACAATCTTGTGAACTAGTTTCTTTAAACCTGACGCATTAAGATGTAGGCTTTGTTTTTAAAAAGCACTAGCTGTCCTTTTACCACCTCCATAAGCCATAAGATATCGCCCTAAGTGCCTGACGTACACCTGAAAAGTTAAATGCACTCGATTCCAAGGCACTAAGAGCTGTATCCCCAGTACAAGAAGAGTTATTTCATCTAAGTCTCACCTGTTCTGCACACACTGGGGGTTAAGGACCATAGTGGTTTCAACAATAATGTTGAACACACTATTCACAGCCTCAGCTATCTGAACAAGTTTCAAAAATCTCCGTTTGGTGTTGCTGTCCTATCTGGGAGACATTTAGGAGGTATGTGTGGCCTTGCTAGAAGAAGTATGTCACTGGAGATGGCTCTGAGAGTCAAAAGGCCTCTCTCATTGCTTCCCATTATCTCTATTACCTGCTTTGTGCTTGCAGTTGGGGGTCTGAGCTCTCAGCTTCCTGCTCTGCCATGGTCTTGGTGTTTTATCACAGCAACACCAAACTAACATATACAAGGAGTGTGGTGAAATTGTTAGTTTTATAACAAAATAAACAGCAACAAGTCTGTAGTTACACAATCTCCACCAGGATTCTGGGCTCAGCAGTACACACATGTACTTACATCTTAGATCCTTACAACACTCTAAGCAAGGCTCCAACCAACATCCCCTTCGTCCATGGCTCTGGGTCCACACACCAGACAAAGAATATCTGATAAGCCTTTTCTGGACATTTCATACCTGTGTGGCCTTGAGAAACATTCTTAACTCTTGGGCCTCTCTGTGTCTGTATAATGTTTAACCTTCATAAAAGCTCTTGTAGTACTCTAACCACTGAACAAATCAGAAGACTGGGGATGATGGGCCAAGCATTCCCCTAAGCTGACCAAACTGTACACTGGCACTGCCACCTAGTCACTTCAAAATATTTAGATATGATTTTAAAAGTTAGGTCACAGAAAGGCATTGTGGTTCCAATTACCCAACATTTACAGAGAGTGCCAGGCCCTCAGAGACTCCCAAAATGGAATCACTTTCTTTCAGTTAAAAGAAAGATAAGGAAGTATTCCTATCACTCATTTAGTCAGGCACATTCATGGCTCATTATGGAATCCAGGAAACTCCCATTTAAACTGGTAAGCGGAAGAGAGAACACTGGCCTCAGAAGAAGAGCCTTCAAACCACAGTACACTTAGGACAGACCACAAGCCTGGACTCTACCATGGCTACAACAAAAAGGAGCAGAGTCTGCAACAGAAAATGGCCTGTGAGGAGTGAGTGATTATTCTGGTAACATGTCACAGTCCCACAGGAGTGACAAAGCCTTCCCCAGGTGAGGCTTAGAAGGATCGAAAAATTGACCACTTTCTCCCTTCACCAGATGTTCACAGCCTACAGAGACAGCCTAATAGGAGATTAGCTAAACCTTCCTCTTTGTTCAGATATATAACAACCTCACCTCCTTGTTCACCTATATGCAACCCTCCTGCCTCCCTGTTCAACATCAAATAATAAGCACACTGAGCTTGAGGAGTGCTCAGCTCTACTCCTCCATCAGAGTGAGCACACCCCACCTGATCCCAGCTTTTCTGTGTGTCTGTGTGCTGCTATTTCCTCATGCCCTTGCCCTAGCCAGAGGTCTGGAATCCAAGCCATGCATGAACATCACAGTGACCCCTTCCATTGATTCTGAACTTGATAAAGAGGTAGCCCCCTAAGCCCTGTAGTATTGGTTCATGAATCTAGACCTCCAAGCTGTCTACTTGAAAAAAAATTGCTCTTAAGTGTCTGAACAGTTATTTTTCCAAATGAAGCTACTGGAGGGATGACCAGATAATGTTCCATTCATGAAATTCCTCCATGCCCTCTCCTAGACTTGCACATAGCATACACAGCCTAAAAGAACTTGTAAGGATGTCTTGAGTTATTAATATTAGTTTTTCATCGCAATGAAATCTTTAGAAGTTAATTAAAAACTCTCCCAAGACACATTGTGCTTCAAACCATGGAAGAACACTAAACTAGAGCAACACAAGCAAGTCCTACTGTCCAGCCTTGTCAAGAAACCCAGCTTCTGGAAGCATATGGGTCTACTTCATGCTTTCTCCTGGTGACAGTAACTGCCACAGTTTCCAGCTTCAAACCTCTCTATACTGTTGTAGTTTATTCTTACAGCACCTTAGGAAATAGACCTTACCGTTCACATTTTATTAATCAATAAAACAAGGACCTGAGAAATTGATTACAAGCCTTGCCACCCTGATAAATGAGGATTCTCCAAACTCACTTCCAAGACCATATCCCTTCTATTCAACCCTTTCTCTCATTTCCCCAAGGAGTCTGGTGCTTAATAAATACTCATTAGTACTAAAATAAAACGGGAAATATTTTGACTGTGAGAATAGTCATATGTGCACCCACTCTAGGCAGTGTGTGACAACAGGTTTGGACCTCTGGGCTCACACATAGGTGAATCTGGAGCATCGGTCCCTTCACATTCTTCAGCACCCCAGAATCCCAGAGCTGGAACCCTGGAGTAATTAAGGAATGGTGCCTATTCCCTGAGAATCAGAGAGGGAGAGGAGAGAGACAGGAACATTTTCTGCCTGGAGGGACTTTGGTCCCTGGGGTTCCTATGTTGATTTCGTTTGTGTCTGGCTTCCTATAAACAAAAGCAGAACAATGAGAGGAAGGAATACCAGAAGGCTCCTGGCTAGCTGAGAGCAAAGGAAGTTTGCAGTGCACAGTGGCAGGGCGGTTCCCGACAGGTCTGCTGCAGCCTGACTGGCACATTGGAGCTCTCCAAAGAGAAAAGAAAGTTCCTGTATTTGGGAGTAGACCTGGCTCAAAAACAAAGCATCGCTAAGAACACTTATCCGGCGCTTTTTTTACTTCCCCCCCCCCCCATGTTTAATAAAATTAATTTGAAATCCAGAGTGAAGAAAGAACGCAGGGAAGTAAAGCAGTTCCAGATGACGCCAACCCTAGTAAAGGAAGAAAATCACGGGAGCTAGTAAAAGACTTAAAGGCAGAAATCACGCTCACCTGCACCCAGCACCGAGTCACACTCACACTGGTTCCACGGGTGGTACCCGAGCCTTCTCTCCTGTTCTCAGCAGTGGTGTCCTTTCTTTGCCCTCTGCTCACCAGAAAGCTAGTGGCGGCGCAGGAGCAGCTACACCCGACCCCTAAAGGTGAAGATGTACTGAGCTGGCAAGCTCTCTAGTCTTCTCCCGTGGGGTAAGTCCCGAAGCATCTTGGTTCCTTGGGACATTAAAGGTCCCCATGTGCTCAACCTGCCCCTTTGGCTTCTGGCATCCTTGATTCCTGTTCCCTTAGTCTCAGAAGCATCAGAGAAAGCCAGATTCCAGGTCCCCGTAAAAAGAGAAGAAAGGGCCTCCAAAGTTTGGAAAACTTTAAGGGCTGAAGATGGGGACAAGGGGTGCTCCTGGGAGAAGGGAGAAGCTCACCTGTTGACGGAGGGACGAAAGTTTGGCTCTCCCACCCTACTCCCACCGCGACTTCCAGATCCCTGCCACGCCCAGCCCAGCCTTCTTGCCAGGCCCAGTACTCACCTTGAGCCCTCGGATCTCGCCGAGATGCAGCTGCAGGCGGCGGTTGACCTCGCGAATAAGGTTGCTGTGGTCCAGCATCGCGCTCACCTTCTCGGCTTCGGCGCGCCGCAGGCTGCGGATCAGCTCCTCCTTGCTCCACTGCAGCAGCTCTTCGTCCGTCACTTTAGATAGATCCTCCACGCCCGCGGGTGTCGACCCGCCGGCCGGAGCCGAGGGGCAACTTTCCGCCGCCGGCGCCGCGCCTCCAGCCGCCTTCGACATGGTATCCGTGCAGCGGCCGGTCCGAGTGGGTGGAAGAGGTGAAACGACTGGCGAAGGTGCGGGCGCGGCTGGGCGGCCTCCGCCCACACCCCTGTGCGCTTCGAGAGTCAGCGGCACCTCTCGGGGACCGCTGCGTGGGGACGGCGGGAATCGCGCTGCGCCGCCATCCTACCTCGCCATCCAAGCGCGCGTACCTGCCGAATCCCGGGGCCCGACAGCCAGCTCCCGGTGGCTGCAGTGGTCCATCCCAACTCCGCGCAAGTCCATGGTGAAGGGCGCCGAGGAGCAGAAGCGGGCGGGGACACACAGAGAGCTCTGCCTCAATCCCCTGCCCTCTCCTCCGCTCAGATAGAGACAGCCACCCCCCACGGTCTGTCACACACACGCACACGCCCTCACCCTTGCTCAACCCCGATGCTCCGATGCTCCCCTAACTGCCCAGGGCTTGCTGAGCGTCTAAGCTTCCCAGAGCTGAAGCGCGCCGAGCGGCTGTCCTTCCCCAAAGCTCCGCGCCGCCGGCTGGCTGTAGTCCTGCCGCCGATCCAAAACTGTTCTGGGAAGCCTTGGGTTTTCAGAGCCCAGAGGAGGATGGGCGGGGGTTGGGGAGCGGCAGCCGGGAGGAACCTGGCGCCCGGGACACCCACATCCCGCAACACCTCCCAAACGCTAACAACACTCAGCTGCCCAACGGGATTCTGAGCTCTTGCTCGGCTGCTAGGGATGGCTGGGGGCGCGGTTCCCAGAGCACAGAGGTGCGGGTGGGGCTGGAGTCAAGAGCAGGTGCCGCCAGGGCCTTGCGAGGCTCGCGCGCGCCACCAAGTGACTAAAGGCGGTCCCCTCCCCTCCATCTCTGCAAATCAGACTAGTTACCATGCAGGAGAGGCAGCCTGCTGACCAAAATGAGAGACATTCAGTACTTGGAAGAACTGGGTGCAGAAATTTCGAGAGCAAGACCTATGAATATCTAGCTAGATGCATTTCAGAGAACTGGAGAAAAGGGAAGAAAGCCTGTGCCAGAGGTCACAAAATCCTCAAGCTCGGGAAAACAGGGCAAAGAACTGTTGAAATCAGCCCTTTGGGGATATCTACCCTATTTCCAGGCCTTTGTTTTCTCTAAAAACTCACTGCCTTATGAAGAAGCTTCAGGAGAAAGCCTTGGATCTTTTAAGTATTCATTTGCGAAGCATCAAGGCCTTTAGAAAACAAAATAACTTGTGCTCCTCCTGGGGACTGAATTTTCAGGTCTGCACACCCAGTGCCCTTGGCAAAGCAAACTGAGATACTAACCAACACCAACTGGGCTTTTCACTCCTCTGTGCTGCAAACTGAGCTGGCCATTGATGGTCCTGTCTGGAAGGAGACAATTTGGGTTCTATGTTTGGGCTAGTCTCTGGTTAAGCACAGCGCAATCCTCCTTCAGCTGAAAACACACGTATTTTCCTAAAGGATGGATGCAGAAGGCCCTGACGGTATCGTTTCCAGGAAGCCAACAGGACTAGAAAATTACAGAATCATACTATCCCAGCCTGAGTTTATGTCACAATGAAAATCTCAATCATGGTCCCTCTAATGAGGCAATGTATATTCTCTTTAAAGCTGCCACCTTGTAAAACATGATGAGTTAGGGACTGAGACCTTTGTTTTCTATAGATCAAAAGAAAGTAGCACTGCTAGCCCCTGACCAAGAACACTCCTCAACCACACACACACACACACACACACACAATTGCACTCATAGAGACGTCTCTCTGTGTCTGGGCCTTTGACCTCTTTTCTCACAGCATGCAGGTACTCTGACATATGAGATCTAACTCTCCTCCCCACTGGCCTTTGGTCATATTTGCAACCCTTGGTACATGGAGGCACTGTAGTCGTAGGAGAAAGTGGCTCCTCTCCCAAGTCTCAGCCAAGGGAGGAGCCTGTTAAAGGATTCTTTCAACACCCTCAGAGACCAAGACCCAACTAGTCCTCTGGTGCTTTCCTCTGCTCACCTCAGTGTGCAACCCTCCAAGCCTTTCACTTCAGACAGCTCGGGCTCTCCCATTGTTTTGGTGGTCTTGACTATGTCTGGTGCAGTTTTCTTGACATTTCATTGTCTCTCAGAGGCACAGAAGGTTTTGAAGACAGTCCCTCAGACCAGTTTGGGGAAGAGAAGGTGTAAGATGGAAAACTATGAGTGGCATTACTTGTTCTTGCCTTTGATGAATCTTGAGTCACTGGTCCTCAGGCCCTGTGGAGATGGCTTTTAAGTGCTTCATCTGGACTCTATAAAGCCCAGTCCATTGATCGCAGTGCCCTGGGCAGCTTCTTGTCTGAACCTTGGAACCACCATGGTATTGGTCCCTAGATGACAGGAAGCTACTCACTTGATCAGCTTACTTCTCAGGACTTATCTTTTTTCCCTTTCTATCTCTTTTTGTTATGCATTCATCCTTTGTAGTCCCCTTGACAAGATGCAGATTCCCCCATCTACTACTGGCCCTGATCTTAGTCTTCCCAGACTCCAGACAATGGGAAAGAACTATCCGGTATCTGCAAGTCACCCAATAACAGGCCAACTAAGAAAGTGAGTTTTCATCTCTGTGAACCCCTTAACTCCTAGCTCAGAGTAAGCACTGAATAAAAACAGGAAGAAAGATAGGGGGTTGATGACAACGAAGTTGTCAGGGACCTTTCCTTGTCTGCATTCTTTTAGCATCTTTGTTTGGACTGTCTTACAACCCACAACATATACATAAACCCTTAATTTTGAAAATATTAATTACTGCTAGTATTGTACTGTTGGGGAAGTTAGGGAAGTTGTACACAGTTGGAACATTTTTGAAATTGTTTAAAATCAGTATTAAATGTGCCTATCATGACTTAGCCTCAAATTTCTGCAAAATGCATTCAGTTGACCATTTTGTTGTTGTTGTTGCTGCTGCTGCTGTTGCTGCTGTTGTACTTTGTTTCATTTTGTTATTTTCTGATGATGACAAACAATAGCAATCGGCATTGTAAATCAAGGCTGACCTCACTTTATATATTAAACACAGGAAGCCATAGACACATTCTGTCATATTTCAACAAGAGCCAATTTCCCAGGAAATATGCAAAACTCAGCATAAATGCATTACAGTTCACCTTTGATGCCTAATTTCTGAGTCCAGAGTTATACCTTCCATGACCGTGGACTTTCCATAAGTTTCTTCTTGCTAGGTACGGTCACAATGATCGAAAAGGAAACAGGCCAACTCTCTGTTTGTCTCAACCAGTTTGGGAAGAGAGAAAGTTTCACAGAGGACAAGAAGGAGGAGGTGGGACCACTGAGAAAGGGGCTGGAGCCTTGCAGTCTCCTCCAATCTCTGTAGTAGCCACTGGAAGAAGGAAGACACAGAAACAGATACTGCCTAGGGCTTCCAGAGGAACATAGCCTTCTGTTAAACTGTTTTTAACTTTTAAGATTCACTTCAGATTTCTGGTTTTCTGTGTTTTAAGGCAGTAGGTTTGTAGCCTCAACAGGAAACCAATAAATCACCACTTAAAACAAAGCATGGCTGTGCTTTTAACTACTCTGTAGATAGTAGATACCTACCATCTCATCCAGCCCTCTTGCTTTTTAGAGGGTAAGGACCTCATTCCTCTACCACATCTGGCAAGTAAAGCATTTGTTGTAGAAGCTCAGTAGAGGTTGCTCAAATGTGCCTGAAGCTCAGGCCCTGCAGTGCCCGTGCCCTGATGCACAGAAGAGAAAAGCACAAAAGGAAGCTTCCTGAAGCTATCTCCATATGGGAAACAACAGATCACTCACAACACCACAGCCTCTGCCTTGCCTGCAGGCCCATCACTTGAAATCTTTCTGGAAATCCATAACCTGGGGAACAGAGAAAAGAGAATGTTAAATTCAGGGTCTACCTATCAGGCCTGACTGCAAGGCAAAATCTTCAGCTGCAGAACTGGCTCGGTGCTGCTTGTGCTCACTCAACCCTAAGCCAGTATCTCGAAAAGTCCAGTCCACCTGTTTATGCCTCTGAAATGGAGATGGTGAGGAGCCCTACACATGAAAACACTACTCCTCATCACACATTTGCAGTGAGGTTTGTTTTATGTACAGACGTCAACTGTTCAGAGGATTCCCACCAGATCAGGCAGAGGAAGGAAGTGGACTTTCCTTTTCTCCAACTGTCCAGGCTCTAACAGCTACTGTATCAGCCAAATGTTTAGGTCAAGATCCCCTCAAAGAATTAAATGTTTTAAATAGCACACCAAAAATAGAGTCCCTTCAAAACAGACAACCACTCCTCATCCCCACCACGGTTCCATAGCCACAGTGGGCAAGTGCCTTCTCACAGTCTTAGAGATCACTTACAGGACATATGCCGCTAGTTCATTCTTCAGAGAAGTTGGAGGCTCAGGCCAGACTCTTGCAGCTGGTATCAGAGTGGTTTCTAATGCCCACATTCACTACGAGAGGCAAGAGAGGCTAGAGAGCCTCCGAGGGCATGGCATGGGGGTCGTCTGTGGTGGATTCGGTGAGACAGAGTGTGAACACTAGCAAAAGGTCAAATAAAAAATGAAAATAAGATGGAACTTAAAAAGCAAATAAAGAAGAAAAGGTTTGGGCCTTAGTGAAAGCAACAAAGCAGGACCAGGTCACGAGAACACCAGGAAATGAGTCTCTCGCCTTTGCCACCTGGTAAAGATTCCCACTTGCATAATAATGCACTGGGTAGGCAGTAGTGGCTTGCTTCTTTGGTTTCTCTAGGAGCACTGGCCGAAGTTTCTAAACCTAGTGCTGTGCCCATCAGAGATGCTCACACACAAACCTCCCTGCCTTGGCACCACCGCGCTGCTGGATAATCCCTTCCTTTTGAAACCTCAGCTGATCGGCCCCACTACACAACATCAGGGACCAGCATCTCTGGAAATGGATCTACCATGTTGTTTCCTACACAACGCACATTACACATTTCTTACTACTATTCTTTTTTTCTTTCTTTCTTTCTTTTCTTTTCTTTTCTTTTCTTTTTTTCTTTTTGGACAGGGTCTCACTTGTGTGGCCAAAAATTACTAGGTGAGTTCATGCTGGACATGATGGACAACTATCCATCTGCCTCTGCCTCTGAGTACTGAGATTGAAGAGAGCTGCCTGGGGGATGTGCTGAAGAGGGACAGACAGAAGGAGGAGATGAAAGGGGAGAGACAGGAAGAACCTCAGAGACAGGAGGGAGAAAAATAGGAGGGGAGAGGCAGGATAGGGAGAGACAGCAGGATGAGGAGAGGCAGGAGGGGAGAGGCAGGAGGGGGAGAGGCAGGAGGGGAGAGGCAGGAGGGGGAGAGGCAGAAGGGGAGAGACAGCAGGATGAGGAGAAGCAGGAGAGGGAGAGGCAGGAGGGGAGAGGCAGGAGGGGGAGAGGCAGGAGGGAGAGAGGCTGGAGAAGGAGAAGAAGGAGGAAAGAGATAGGCTAGAGGAGGGAAGGAGGGAGGGGAAGGAGGGAGGGGAAGGAGGGAGGGGGAAGGAGGGAGGGGGGAGGCCTGCTCCTGCTACCATTCTTTCAGTTTTCACTTTAAACTGTAAGTACCCGGAGGGACACAGCTGCTGCTGCTCTCTGGCCTAGAGGAGGACTCGGTAACTCTTTTAGGAAATGGACGGATTTTAGGTATTTAGTAACATTCACTGATCAGCATAGGGAACCCCTAACAGTGACATGTTTCATAACACAAATTCCCTCCAGAAATTTGCCTACCACTAATGAGAATGAGATCTGCAAATGTGTTTATTTCCTTTTCTAAAATGTGTTTATTTCCTAAACAGTTGTTTATTTCCGTTTACTTTTAATATTTATTTATTTTTATTTTATATTATAAGTGTTTGCCTGCATGTATGTATGTTCACCTCAGGCATGCTTGCTGCCTATAGAGACCAGAAATGAGCCTCAGATTCCTTGGAACTGGAGTTGCAGATAGTTATGAGCTTCCTTGTGCCTGCTGGAAATCTATTGGCTCTCTGCAAAAGCAATGAGTGTTCTTCCATGTTGAGCCATCTGTTTACCTATTTTAATATTATGGGTAGAGGATCATGTGCACGTAAGTGCGGATGCTCACAGAGTTCCAAAGAGGGGAGTAGATGAGCTCGAGTTACAGACAGATATGAGCTGTCTAGCTTGGGGTTTAAGAATCAAACTCTGGTCCTTGGCCCAAGAAGCAAGTGTTTGTAACCACCAAGCTACCTCTATAGCCTCTGGGAAGACTGTTTCTAATACAACTATGTGTACCCTGGTCCACCTCCTTCATCTGATTTGTTGGTGGTGTTGGTGGTGGTGGTGGTGGTGGTTGTGTTCCATGGACAGCAAGAGTCATGACAAGGTACCCTTCTTACAGACCCTTTTTCTGAGTTTTTTGGATGCCTGAAAAAGTCCTGTGAGTCACTTTCACCTATCTGTACCATTTGTCTACCCACTAGAGGCACAAGCAAGATTCTTGGGCTAATATTACCTTGTAAATACTATGATCATTCTTAAACAGAAAGGTGA
The DNA here is from genome assembly GCA_019843965.1 of Rhynchomys soricoides. Lineage (NCBI taxonomy): Eukaryota > Metazoa > Chordata > Mammalia > Rodentia > Muridae > Rhynchomys > Rhynchomys soricoides. The sequence goes on along the minus strand of JADRCH010000073.1, from coordinate 1,784,699 downwards.
GATTGAGGCCATTCCTGTGAGCCAGCAGCACTAGGCAGGCAAGCTCTCCACCTGCATCTCAGGATTACTGAAAAAGCATCTGCTTTTTAACAGGGCCCCTGGGTAATATGTAAGTACACAAGAGTCAAAGAGATGCTAACAAACCATAGTCAAATAGAAGCCAATGATGAACTAGAGGAAAATCCTACTAGTGCCTCTCTTAGAGGGAATCCTTTTGTAGAGTAGCCAAGCCTCCATCATGTCCAAGAGTATATGCACTGGGAAGCAAGTCTTTCACTTGTCAAAAAGAGTGAAAATTCACTTGTGACCTAAGAACGCCCATTGAATTTCTTCCTGTTCCTAACATGCCACAGCCTTGCTGACCTAGAACTTAACCTTTGGGTAAGCATGTCAGGTGAAGATAATTCTGAAGTGGTTTTTGAGATCTGATTCAACGACTCTCTTTTAATCATTCTTTACCTAGAATGTTCCGCAACCCTCCTGGGATAATGGATAAATGTGAGGATCACCATTGCTTAGACAACTGTTCAGGAATCTGTTAATAATGCTCAAAATATAATGTGCTATTCCTCCAAGGTGCTTATTTCTGGTTCAACGTTGTAGATAACTATATTGCTTTAATTTGCATTCAGTGCCCCAGAGGGAAGCTTATGTAAAAGGCTATGAAATCATAAAGTCAATTTGAGTAGCAGAAAGCACAACAAAACCAAAACATGGGTTCTCTATTCAGTGACTTTCATCTTCTCCCTAGGGCTCACAGAATTCTCAGCTGCATCATAATATTCCTGCTATTTGTTCATTACTGGATGAGGATGGGCACAGTACCAGATACTAAAGACAAAACCTCTCATTTATCCTCTGCTACAGAGGTCTTTGTAATGGCATGTTTGCCTGATTAAAGTTTAAATACTAACTTTAGCAAATCACTGAACCAAATGACCATGTTATATATCTGTTATATGTATGCATATATATCTATAGATAATGCATGTCCATATGCTATCATGTCCATTTGAATGTGTATGGATTCTCATCTCTATAGCTATAATTTGAATAGAGAAAACTTCAGACAATGACAGTAGAAATCTACACTAGCATATATAAAAATAGGCTCATTTTCTCATGACAAACAACAACAAAACCCATAGAACTCTATACCTCCAAGATACCCAATGTCTGTTAATATGAAAAGTATGATCATGAATAAATCATCTCAATTTTCTAAAAGATGAGGAGAGAGGATTTTCATAAAATCTGAAATCTTGTGGGACTACAGGTAAAGACATCAAGGTCCACGAAGCCCAGAGTATAGCATAACTAGGAAAGCAAACTGACCTCCAGTTACTACTAGGCCATGGCGTCTCCTCTCTTGCTTTGGTTTCTGAACCATTAAAATGAGAATGGCAGTATGTATCAGACCTTTAGTGTCAAAATGGTGAAGTAAACATGTTTCTAAAAGTATAGCATTTTTGATGGATGTTATTTGTCTCCACATTGTTATCTCTCTTCAAACAGTGCCCTGGTTTACTTCTGTCCCTCTGGACTTGTAAAACTACGTAGAGCACAAGAATTTCTCTCCCACAGCCAACCCTTAAGCTACATCCAAATAAAGCAGAGCATGAGTTTTCATCTAATCCACCAATCTCTCCATACCCATGCTCAAATCAATTCTGAAACCTTGGTTAATCCACAAGGGAAGCTTGGTGTGAATTAGCAATAGACACTCTTTTCTGCAGTGATGTTTCCAGTCATGTGTTACTCTAGGTCTCCTGATAAATGAAGCTGGGTAGATAGAACTATGGAGTGGGTGGATGGATGGATGGATGGAAGGAAAGATAGAGAGCCTCCATATATAGATTTGTTGTAGAATATAATCACAGAGGGTGAGAATACCTAAGAGATGAACCTGATTGCTGAGAGCCAGCAGCATCAACTTGTGTGACTCTGATGATCTGAGACCCAGGTGAAGAGTTGTGTGGGTTAAAGTCTGCGTGTAGGTGTAAAATCAGAAAACAAAACAAACAGACAAACAAAAAGCAAACAAGCAAAGCAAAAAACTGTTCCAGCTTGAGGACAGACAGGAATTCCCCTCACTCGACCTTTATTTTTGTAGGAACTCAATGGAGCCCTACTTGCAGTGGGAAGTGTGATTGCTTTACTCAGTCTACCCTACAGATGCTAACTTTGTCCATAAATACTTCAAAGACATGCCCAAATTATTTTAGATCAAATAGTAATATGAAATGGCCCAGTCGAGTTAAAGCAAAATCAGTCACCATACATCAGTGTGTGGTGGGCCATAGGCTGCACTCCTATCCAAGCTCCAGTTCCTCTGAGCTGGGTACCCTAGTGAAGGCTTCAACCTGCTAACTCATGCATGGCCCACATTATATCTGCTGTAAAGACTGCCGATGTTGTTCAGAGTTGGTACTTAGACTCTTGCCTTCATAGGCCCCCACTCCTGCCTCCCTAATATCTATTAGTTTCTGAACTGTCCTTGCTTTGGGCTACATCTAATGCCCCAAGAAAAGGAAGGCCTTTCTATAAGCTGCTTGAATGAAGCATCATTTTTAGGTTCTTCTTCTGTTTGTTTGTTTTTAACACAAGGTCTTCCAGAAAATCATCTAACTTAAGTGAAGCACACAGGGGAAGGGCACAATGCTGAACCTTCCCTTTCAGTGAACAAAACAAAACAAAACAAAACACAGATTTCCCCTCCTGGCAGATCTATGAAAATGTTTACCTGAGCTTGAAATAAGAGAACAGAGAAAAGAGCAAATCATCATCATTATCATCATCATCATCATCATCATCATCATCATCATCAATGGAAAATGAGAGTTCTCAAGGCCTAGAATGATATAAACAAAACAAAAATTAACAGAAATAAAGACTGAGTAAGCATTCTGTGAGTTCCAAGTCCCCAAAATTGCAGAAGTGTAACAGAAGGGATGAGCCCCTGTTTACCACCCACAGACAGGGTGCTGTCAAGTACAACACATGCATGACAACTAGGAGTACAAATGTCTCATGCCTAAGAATACTGCTCTGCTGGCTTCAGAACACAGCCAGTCAACATGAATTTGTCTATTCTACAAATGAAGGAGGGGGGGTGTGTGCACATGAAGACTCTGTGCAATTTCACATTACAGTACACAAATATTTAACAAAGACAAGGGAGGGAATGAACAGCAGCACCATGAGAGTGGGGAGAGAAATGATTCAGATGTTGGCCAAAGAAACATAAACAATGCAGCCAGGGAAATCTGGGTAAGAGAGCACTTGCTATGGTAACAGGCTTAGAAACTAAATGTGACTGTGCAGTGGAAATGTAATTTTTTTTTTTATTATTCTGAAAAGATAAACAAATCGACCTAACAGAGGATACAGGAGGGAGAGAAATACAGAGGGAGAGGGAAGGAGGGGTAATAAATAATGCCAAGGATCTTTGAGAAAGCCATAGGAAAACCTATATTCTATAAGATTATTTTAAAATATACATATAATATACACATTTGTATACAGATATAGGTTAAATGGATCATATAATGCTTACTCAGGAGTTATCAACTATATGACAAAAAAAATATATTAGCCATTGATACTTCCCTTTGAGTTGTTAGTCAGGAGGCCCAAGAGACCCCCACACACACACACAACAATATAGGCTATTGTTCCTGGTTGCCTGCCAGAACTTGAAGTTAAGACCCCGTTGCTGGAAACACCACACACTTCTATCACAGAACATGGGAAGATCAAGCGGACCTGAGAGCCTCCTTCCTGAGCACCATCTCCTAGTGTCAGAAGGTATTGTGCAAGCTGACAAAGAAAATACCATCAATAATCCTTGAAAGTTTTAAACTGAACACAACAATGACTAGCTAGGCAAGAAACCCCAAAGGTGCCAGGGTAGCAATTATGTACTGGGGGTAACCAACAACTGCCTGGTTAGACTTAAGAGCAAGTTAATAGGAAAGAACTCATGCCTGTACTGTAAACCTAGCCAAGAATCTGTGGCTGGAAAGGTCATACACCTTAGAATAAAACCTACTTCTGCCATTTTTCTAAAATAATATAGTTTCCAACTGCCTTGTTCTCATTCACAAAGTGCAGCCATCAACTTTTATCAAAAAAAAAAGTTTATTTTTACCAATAGACCATTATAGACACTCAAGAATGGACAAAATGTCAAGAATACATTTGGAAGGCTGATCCCCTACTGGATCATCTACAACATAACCCCTACACGTAAGGCTTATGGGCCACAATGAAGAGGAGGTAGTCCAATTTTAAAGATCAGAGGATCTGAATGACTGATGTCTTAGTTAGGGTTTTACTACTTTGAACAGACACCAGGACCAATGCAAGTCTTTTGTTGTTGTTGTTGTTGTTGTTGTTGTTGTTGTTGTTTTGGTTTTTGGTTTTTCAAGACAGGATTTCTCTGTGTAGACCTGGCTGTCCTGGAACTCACTCTGTAGACCAGGCTGGTCTCAAACTCAGAAATCCACCTGCCTCTGCCTTCCAAGTGCTGGGATTAAAGGCATGCACCACCACTGCCGAGCTCAATGCAAGTCTTATAAAGGACAAGATTTAATTGGGGCTAGCTTACAGGTTTATAGGTTCAGTCCATTATCATCAAGGTAGGAGCATGGCAGCATCCGGGCAGGCATGGTGCAGATAGAGCTGAGGATTCTACATCTTCATCTGAAGGCTGCTAGCAGAATACTCACTTCTAGGCAGCTAGAACTAGGGTATTAAATACCACACCCACAATGACACACCTATTCCAACAAGGCCACATCTACTCCAATAAGTTCACGCCCTCTAATAGTTCCACTCCCTGGCCCAAGCATGTACAAACCATCACAATCCATTCCCTGGCCCTCATAGGCTTATCCAAACATATGGGAGCAATACCTAAACATAGCATAATAAAAATTACATTTAGTCCAACTTCAAAAGTCCCCATAGTCTATAGCAGTCTCAACAATACTAAAAGTCCAAAGTTCAAAGTTTCTTCTGAGATTCATCCAATCACTTAATTGTAATTCCCAAAGCAAGACAGGAAACCAACTGGGCAAACTCCAAATTCTGCATCTCCATGTCTGACATCAAAGCAGTCTTCAGATCTCCAACTCCCTTTTCATCTTTGTTGACTTCAACAAACTTCTTTCTCCTGGGCTGGTTCCACTACCTATTAGCAGCTTCCTTAGCAGATATCCTATGGCTCTGGCATCTTGAAAATCTTGGGGTCTCCAAGGCAACTTCAATGTTACAGTTTCTTGTTTCAATGTCTGGGATCCATACATGATCTTTTGGGCTCCTCCAAAGGCTGTGTGTCATTTCTCTAGCTCTGCCCTCTGTAGCACTCTAAGCTCAGGTTGACCCACTCCACTGCTGCTGATGTTCCTGGTGATCATCTCATGGTACTGGTATCTACAATACGCTGGGGTCTTTCTGCTGCAACTAGACTTCACCAATAGCCTCTCATAGGCTCTCTTCATGGTGCCAAGCCACAACTCCTTTTCATGACCCCTTCAATCCTGGGCCATAAACTACAGCTGAGGCTGCACCTTCACCAATGGCCTTCCATGGCTTCTCATAGTACCAAGCCTCAGTTTCATGACCACTTCATGCCTTCAAAACCAATACCACCTGGGTAACTCATAAATTATCAAGTACAGCTGCAGCATGAGGTACAACCTTGGCTATCTGTGGAACACAGCTTCATTGTGCTCTCAGAAAACACTTCCCCAAAGATTTCACCTCAGTGATGCTAGCCTTTTCTTAATCACCACTAAGTTCTTAGCTCCAGCTAATCAGCATCAATTGTTCCAGTAGTCACTTTTATTTTTCACTCTAAAGCCAGAACCACATGGATGAAGATCTGAAGTCTACTGCTTTCAGGAACTAGAACATGGTCTCCTTGTTCTATGACATTATCACTAGCTTTCTCTTTTCCAACTTCTTCATTACCTAAGCTTGGCAGTCTTGCTCTGTAGATCTACATTGAACCCAGTGATCTGCATGCTTGTCTCCTGAGGTGTGTACCACCTTGCTTGGATTTAAGCTTTTCTTCGCCTAGAACTTGCTCTGTCTCAGGCTGACCTCGAACTCAGAGATCTACTTGGCATTGTCTACTGGGATTAAAGGTGTATATCACCATGCCTTGATCTAAATTTAGCTGTGTATGATCTGGGCCCAAAATCCTACTCCCTTGAACACAGGATTCAGCTCCATTTCACTTCCTAGTACCCCTTTAGTACTCAAGACATACATTTTATATTTTTCCTTTCTAAGCTTTCTATGCGTATTTAAAATGTTCTTCATGAGACTTAACAAGAGAACAAGGTCTATGATGGGCATTTCTGAGACTTCCTTTGTCAATGCAATTAATCTGAGTCTCTTCACCTTAGCCTCAGGCAGACTTTTCAGACAAGGACAAATAGTAGGTCTTGTGTTCACTGTTTTGTCCTGCAAAAACAGTCTCTAGGCCACATATTGAAATTCTCCACTGAAACCTCTTGGGCCAGGTCTGCACAATTCAAATCACTCTCAATAATTAAGTTGTCATTAAACCCCATTTAAAGCATTCTACTGCTCTCCAAATCCACATTCTTCCAAACAAAAGCATGGTCAGGTCTAGCACAGCAAAACCCCACTCCTGGTACCAACTTCTGTCTTAGTTAAGGTTTTACTGCTGTGAACACACACCATGACCAATGCAAATCTTATAACAGACAAGATTTAATTGAGGCTGACTTACAGAATCAGAGGTTCAGTCCATTATCATCAAGGCAGGAACATGGCAGCATCCAGGCAATCATGGTGCAAGCAGAGCAGAGGGTTCTACATCTTCATCTGAAGGTTGCTAGCAGAATACTCACTTCCAGGCAGCTAGAACTAGGATATTAAAGCCCATACCTACAGTGACACACCTACTCCAACAAGGCCACACCTCTTGATCATGCCACTCCCAACCCAAGCATATACAAACCATCACACTGCAGAAAGATAGTGTCTCCTGGATATGACAGGGAAGCTGACAGCCATGAACTCTCAACAATATGTTTGCTAGCACATGACCTGCACATAAACAGTCAACATTCCAACATGGATGGGGGAAAAGTGCTCAAGGCCCCACTTCTAGATAAAGAGCTGTAAGCAGTCAGCTGCTGCTAAGAGAAAAAGAACCAGTTTTCTTCGGGACAAGACCCATGATAGGTTACTCAAACTTAAGTAGACAGACCAAAACACTTAGACATATGAGCAACATTAATTGGACTTTGTAAGATGCATATGTGTACATATATATATATACATATAATTATAGCATTAATAATTAAAGAAACAGTCATAAATTCAAGAAAGGGTTATAGGGAATAAGGGAAGAGTTGGATGGGGAGAAAGGGACTCAAATTTATGAAAATACAGTGTACTTACTCATAGAATTCTGAAAATAGAAAAATGAAAGGATAAACATAAATAAATTGTTTTCTGTTAAAATAAACATCTGTATTCATCTCTAGTGTCTGTAAAACAGGAAAGGAGTTCTAGACACAAGGAGACAGGATTTTAGAGACAGGTGCTTATAGGTCCTTTATTACAGTAAGAGTGTAAAATTCTTACTGTTAATGGTATAAGAAAGCTCTCATGTAACAGTGAAGTTGCTAATAAATCAATACCAATTCTTGTAGAAACATCTTAATCTCAGTTGTTGGGAAAGTGAAATGCACATCAACCTGTTCAAAGACTCATGAGCCAAGCTTCCAAATGCCTTTAGTATCTGACTCTCCACTTAGTGAAACTGGACCTAGTCAGTATCTTCTAACATAACAGAAACAAAAGGATGTGTATGTATTATACAAGGGATTTGGGAGGTTGGATTTCACAGCATCGGTTGATGAGTACAATGGTGACAGACATGACTGCTCAGCAAAGAGAGTGGCTTCCCACCCAGGCATGCTGCCTACCTAGACTTTTCACCACCAACACCTATAGCCCAATGGAAGTTGCCACTTGTATTGAGGGCAGGTCTTTCCTCCCCAATTGCTGTCCTACATGTCAGTCTTCTCTGGAACATCCCAACAGACACAAAGAGGTTTGTTTTTCTGGTCTTTGACACCTGTTAATGCAGAAAAGTTGACCACTAAGACCAACCATTGCTCTTGGCTTCTCACCTGACTCCTTGGAAAGTGTATTAATCTGATCTCCATGCACAGTATGTACTCAATTGTATGCAGTACATCTTGCACCAGATGAATATACAGTATGCACAAGACGTTAGTCTTTTCCTTAGACTGTGCTACCTGGAGGAGTGCTGATAATGGAAGGTCCCCTGGAAGTTCTTGCTGCTCTTTTAGAAATTTATTTATCCAAAGTAGCCCCAAATAACTGTAAAAACTTAATGGTCTTTAATTCATAAGTAGCAACAGGCAAACAGGCAATCCTGGAGATGGAAAAGCTAGGGAAGAGAACAAGAAGTACAGACACAAACATCACAAACAGAATACAAGAGATGGAAGAGAGAATCTCAAGAGCAAAAGATATTGGAGAAAGTGATACGTCAGTCAAAGAAAATGCTAATGCTAAAAAGTTTCTAACACAAAACATCCAGGAATAGCTGGGCAGTGGTGGCTCATGCCTTTAATCCCAGCATTTGGGAGGCAGAGACAGGAGGATTTCTGAGTTCGAGGCCAGCCTGGTCTACAAAGTGAGTTTCAAGATGGCCAAGGCTATACAGAGAAACCCTGTTTCGATTAAAAAAAAAAAAAATCCAGGAAATTTGGAGCACTATGAAAAGACCAAACCTAGGAATAATAGGAAGAGAAGGAAAAGAAGAGTTCCAAATTAAATGTCTGGAAAATATCTTCATCAAAATCATAGAAGAAAATTTCCCTAACCTAAAGAACAAGATGTACAAGAAGCTTACATAGTACCAAATAGAGTAGACCATAAAAGAAAATTCTCCCACCACATACTAAGCAAAACACTAATACACAGAACAAAGAAAGAAACATTACTAAAGCCTAAATCACACATTGAAGCCCACATATTAATAGTGGGGGACTTCAACATCCAATCCCCACCAATGGACTGGTCATCAAAATAGAAACTGAACATAGAAAAAATGAAACTTACAGACCTTATGTATCAAATGGACCTAACAGATATCTACAGAATATTTCACCCAAACACAAAAGAACATACTTTCTTCTCAGTACCTCATGGAACATTCTCCAAAATTGACCATATACTCAGACACAAAGTAAGCATCAGCAGATACAAGAAAATTGAAATGCCTTGTACCTTACCAGACCACCATGGATTAAAGCTGGACTTCAACAACAACAGAGGTGGTAGGGAGATTGGGGGATGGGAATGGAGTGATACCTATGCGGAGTTCCCCCTTCTCAGAGGAGAAGGGCAGAGAAATGTGGAGAGGAGATGTGAGGGGGAGTCTGGGAGGAGAGAGGGGCTAATACTGGGAAAAACTTAAAGGAGATAATTTTCTTTAACAGTGTGAATCCTGGTATGTTTAAGATGCTCCTGTGGATGGTCACAAACCAGGAGTATACAGGCAGCACAGATAGGACTTGGTGGCTTAATAAATAAATGAAGACAAAAGTTTGAAGGAACAGGAATGTGGGGATGGATCTGAAAAAAGATGGATAATGTGATCAAAATACAGTCTGTGAAATTCACATGGAAAATAAAAATATTTCAAAAGTAAAACAAAACAAAACAAAAAACCTGCGTTAGCTTTTACCTTAATAATAAAGAATAAAGATTATTTATTATTATTTTATTCTGAAATATAAACTCCTAGAAGGCTGGGTGGATATGCAAGAACAGGATGAAGTCAAAATCCATGCAATAATTAATGATTATTTAAGGGACCAATAATTAATAGTCCCTTAAATAAGGGACCATGTCACATTCCTATATTAAACTGAAACTTCATTAAATAATTGAATACCATTTTGTCTTTTAATAACTCATAATCCTTCATAATAGAAAACCAGTAAATATTTAGTGAATTAAAGAAACTGCATTCTGAACATGAAGCTTCTATAATGAAAGAAAGATCATGAATCAAGGTAAACTTTGGTTCTATTTTTTAAAAAATAGAAATGGAAGCTTCATGTATACTTTTAACTGACTGTATGCTCATCAAGCATGAATAATAAAACCAAATGATTAAATTAATAATTCATAAAATAATTTACAATCCATAATGAGTGGCATATTATGCATTAAGTTCAGGGCTATAAGATTCAAGGACACAAAGAAGCAGGAAATCCAATCCCTTATCTCTTATATCTAGTTGAGACATTTCCTATTGAAACACAATCAGAGTGGGAAGTACCATGCTGGTATTTGTGATGACAGAAAATTCAGATGTTTGAAGGAAAGAGGGGAATATTTTTCTTTTAGGCTAAAAGGGAACTCAATAGATGAGCCAGTTCTTCTCAGGATCAATTATTACCCCTCTGTATCCTCACAGTAAGCTTTGTCTTTGTGTCCATCTGTCAGATTATCTGGAGAACAAAGTGGCCTATGATCCACGTGCACTCAGATGAAGGGCAATGGCTTTTGAATCCATAAACAGCTGGAAAAGATATAATATGCTATCGTTCTTCTGGTGACTTCTGACTCAGAATGTCCATGTCCTTAATGTCAATACACAGAAACAGAAAAGAAGTAAACTTATAAACGTTCTTGGCCAAAATACTAAAACGGTGATGTATTGGTTTGTCTCTTCCCCTCATGTAGGCATCTTTTATTCTATACCTACCTGACTTATAAATCATATCAGGGAGGATGAATTTAAAAGAACATGGCCTTAATGGACTCTAGTGCTGTCAAGTTCTTTCCTAAATCCAGCATCTAACCCATCTCACAATGACCTCTTACCCACATCTGTAATGACTTGCTTCTTAGTTTAAAATCTTTCCACCTCACATGTACAATGCAATTTCCCAAGAGTAAGCACAGAGCTAACTGACAAACTTAATGCCTAATTTGTCAAGCCAAATAAGATGCTCAGACTATCTTCAATATTCAAGTTTATGACAAGATTACCTGATTGGCTATGAAGGAGGTTTGGGAGCAGGAAATCAATCACACTTTACATCTGAAGTGACAGTAAAAATCAATGAGTAGATGGAAATGTTAATTAAGCAATCAAATACTAATTATCCTTTTAGATCTTTTCATTAAAAAACACATTCTCTCTTCATTGTGATCCAAAGTCATACTGTAGAAGATGTGTCTCTAAATTCAAGGCCAGACAAAATGATATCAAAGATAGCTCTTCAGTTTACACACTGAAGTTCATGGAAAAACACACTGCCTCATGACTTCTCTATTATTCCTGTCCATATCTCTAGGAAGATTATAATTTTTTTCATACTGACCAAATCAAGTTTGTGACTAAAACAGAACCCTTCCATTTCAAACCTCAGTAGGCAGTGAGAGAAGATATTGTCACCAAAAAGCTTTCTAAAATGATCCTTCTAAAACAAAGCTAACTGTTTTTCTACAAAGGAAAACTGTGTTCATCTCAAGACTGGGTCCCACATTGTTAAATCCCACTGACCACATTTGAGACCAGACTCAACTACACATATCTTTTACCTTTAATTTTTTTAATATGGTTCATATACATTGTGTGCACCCCTGTCAAACTAATAGAGTTCATGAATGAGAAACTTGGAGAAGTAAGATGTGATGGTTAGTCTTGGATGTAGGCTTGGCCAGAAGTATAATCACTTACAGGATAGATTTCTGCAAGTTTGTGAGGGTGGATCCAGAAGAAGGAAAACTCACTCTGAATGTGAGCAGCATCATTCTATGGCCTGGGGGCCCAGGCTGAACAGAAAGAAGAGGTCCAAGAAAAGTCAAGTCTAACCTTCTAAGCTTTGAGGAGTTCAAAGGAAAACCATCTCCCTGATAATGATGGCCCCTAGAGGGAGTAAAAGAGGGGTAATAGTTATGGTTCTATGGGATGATGAAATATGCCTTTATTTAAACCCAAAATTTGTGAGCAGTTTGTAGGATTAACAAAATAACGCAAGTAAAGAATTACTACAAGGAAGATTAAAAGTTAGATTGTCCAGCCTCCTGATTCTAAGGTTATAAAAACTTTCACAAAAATGAGTGTACTTAAAATTATGGGAGACATAAGGGATCAGTGTTAAAATCTTAGAGAGATGGAGAATGATGTTAGCAGGGGCCAATAAAGATACCCTGCTTTGAGGAAATGACATCTTCAAACAACCTTGAAGTATATACCATATTTTTATAGAGATCATTTGGTTAAAAGGCAGACAAATATGAAGAAGTTATAGTCACAGAAGGTTAATTACTCCTTACTCAATGGAAGTTGGTAAATAAGAATCAAAGTCCAGGGACAGTGTCTCAGGACAAGCGAGAATATTTTCTGAATCCACACCATGGAAACAGTAGCCTGTCCTGCTTGGTTTGTTGTGGGGCAGTGATCTGTGACAGGCAGTCTGGCACCTGGTTGAGTATAGGCATAAACTCTGGGTGACCCAGCGGAACAATCCACAAGGGACCAGAAAACATTATGCCAACACTCCCGGGAGACTTTTGGCTCCAGTCACAGTCACGTACCACCCCTCCTCAAGTAGAGGCATGGCCACACCCCAGGTAGAGGCCACACAGCCCCAAGACATCCCCATGTTAATGAGACACCTAGAGGCTTAGCCATGCCCCTTCCCAGTTACTATATCTGCCTCGCCTCTCCCAGAGGAGCAGGGAGGGGTACAATTCCATCCACACCACTCTCCACAATGAAAACAAATGTCTTAGAATTATGGACTATCTCTTCATCTGGACCCACCGTGGGAAGTGAGGAATCCAGCCATCGATTAAGGAGCTACATCTAATCTCTCACCGAGGGCTTTCCAACACTCCCAGATAGTACCCATTCACCCAAACCTAAGCAGTTAGCCTGGTGGCCAAGCCACCGAAAACCAGGTCCCACAGAGGGACACCAGCTGCGCTCTGAGGTCCCCTTCTGTTCCCAGGTCCTGTGGCATCAGGTGGCATCCATGATGTCCAACCATGGGAATTCCAGAGCAAGCTGCAGCATTCCCCAGGATGGCTCCCTCTTCTACCCACGGGCTGTGTCTCTGCAGAGGCTTTTACACAGCCTGACAACCCTGTCAGACTGTAAAAGAGCTTGCAGCCACTTCCTGCATGTCTCCTGTCTCTCCCCCCCACCCCCAGAGCTGCAGCACCCAGGAAGGACATGTGGGGCTTCTTTCCACTATGCCAGGTTTGTTCCAACAATCTGTGTCTGTGTAGAGCAGAACAACACCAGCATACAGCCCCTCAGAATCAGCCTAAAGACTTCCCAGGGCTTTCTCAAGGGCAGAATCCCCTATAATCTGGACCATCAGAGAACTTGGGATAGGCTTTGTGATGGGAAAATGTCATGTTTTGTAGCCTTAACAATATGTATGTAAGGAATAATACATGGGAACAGTAAACAAACTTCCAGAAGAATGAGTCCTTAAGTCTGTCTGTTTGCTGTAAAGTTTTCCCATCACAAAGCCAAATACTAATTTTACTAATATTAATTTTCTAACATACAGCAAGTCAAAGAATCAAACTTCAAATAGCTAAAACCAAAAGGTATGTTTGTGGTGGATGTCAGCAGTGGCTCATGCAATCAGTGGAGGAAGCTGGACATCCCTGGTGTTCCCTGTCCTGTCTGTGCTGCTCTCTACAGGATGACCACCATTTCATCTGACAGTGGCACTTTACCCAAAAAGTCACATAGGAAGAGCAAGTCCCACTCAAGACCCCTCAGGGAAGAGCTCAGAGATTGTCTCTGAACCCATCACTAAGAAAGCAGGAACGAATGAAGGGGTATAGCCCTCATTTGTTCCACATGGCCAGAATTGCAAGGACAGCACTGTTTTCTCCCAAAAAGATGGAGCATGAAGGGGAAGACCCTTGGCTTTTGGAGACCAGTTGAGAAAGTCATTGTAATCTGCCATCTCTTAGAAAAAAAGGTACAAAGATGAGCAAGAATAAACTTTTGAGAAACAGGAGGACAAGTTTTCAAAGGGATACCAAGAGCTATTCTTTTGATATGGAACATTCCCTCTAAGGCTTATGTGTTTGGAGATGCTTCTGAAAGGTGGTAGAAGACTAGGCCTCATTGGAAGAAGAAGAATAAGAAGAAGAAGGGGGAGGAGGAGGAGGAGGAGGAGGAGGAGGAGGAGGAGGAGAAGGAGAAGGAGAAGGAGAAGGAGAAGGAGAAGGAGAAGGAGAAGGAGAAGGAGAAGGAGAAGGAGAAGGAGAAGGAGAAGAAGAAGAAGACTAGGCCCTGTATGTTTCTCAGGGCCTATTTTTGAAATCTTGCTTAGTTCCTCAGTTCTTTATTCCTCTAGCTCGTTGCTTCCTGGCCACTATGAGGTAAACAGTTTTATTCTAAAACATACTTCTGTGATGTTCAGAATCCCCAAACACTCAAATGCATCATGGCCAACTGTAATGTACTAAATTCAGAAAATCTTTGAGCCATAAAAATCTTTTTGTGTTGTTTTCCTCAGATAAGCTTTTGTCAGAGGAATAGAAAGCTAGCATATTATGCCACTGTATACAAACAACTCTTTTGAGATGAACAGAACATTTAATTTTAACCAAACCATATTGTTCCCCACTCAACTTCAGTCATATAACCCAATGGCTAAATGAAAAGTGCACAACAATTGCTTCCAATTTGTCAAGCCCATTCACCAAATATGCTATCCCATCTTACATAATATTTTGAAAATTATAATAATAATTATATTTTCAATATTGAGAAAATTTTCAGGTATATTTTGCAACTTCAATAAAACTAATATATTTTCTAAGAATTGAATAAGAAAAATGTAGAATTAATTGGTGTCAAGATAACAGATTAATACATATTTATAGTTAAAACTAAAAGTTACCACACAAACAGAATATCCACTCCAGGAGAGCCTTCTGGCCTACAGACATATAGCCAAGCCACATGTGGTACCTGATGGTGTTGTTTACCTCACAAAGTCAAAGGCACTGCTGATCTTAATGTGACATCTTTAGTAACTTCTTGACCTCCCTCAAACAAATATATCCCTGCAGATGAAATATAATTTATAATACCTTCAAAGAATTTCTCAAGCTGTACCTGAAGCATCATTAAACAATTATGAAACACTAGTCTAACAGTCATCTTGTGGGACAAATTAGATCAAACCTATTGCTGCTATAAACAGAAGCATAGAGCCTTATATCGATTGCTAGCAGCCTATATTAGCCTTGAATGTTGCTGCTAACTGCCAGCCCTATAGATATGTCTATACTGGCCCTGTCCAACTGGGAATCTACTATAAAGTATATAGAAACTAAAATATATTATTTGCTTCAAAATTCACATCATTACCCCACCTGGTGTGTAATTCTCAAAGAAAGAGTCTTTCTTTTCTCCAAGACATTAACTGCTGTCTGTTAATGTCACCCTCATTCATCGTACTCTGATTCATTGGATATTTTTATTTCTCTTGGGTACCAAAACCTTTAAGCTGAGGCTTCTGCAGCAACTGTTACCTTTAAATAAAATATTTTCCCCATCCATCCTTTCAGAAATGATGATGCTTCAACTGCATCTAGATACCTATCAAACTTCATGTCTTTGCTTCAAGGTCACCTTCTTACAGGTACCTCCATCCTTTATGAAGATTTATTTAATTCTGTTTTTTCATAACACCCCATTTTTCTTTCATAGGGAAAATTTATTAGATGATGTCTTTTATTGTGATAGTCATATGTTGTAAAAAACATTGCTCATCTCTTTCATGCTTCTATATCTTGCACCTGTCAGATAGTAAATAATCAAAGCATTTTCATGAGTGATGATTTGTTGTCACCAAATATTCTTTCTTTATCATGGTATAGTCTAGTGTTTTCCAGATATGGTTTTATGCTTCAGTCCAGGAGCTGAGATAATCATCATTTCTCAAACACACATCAAACTTTCTCACTTCTCTGCTTTCCTGGTCTCTTACCATCACCACCATATACATAAACTAGCATAGGAAAGTCATTGTCTTCCGGGTCATTTAAAACAATTATTCTATGAAATGGTGTTATAATATCATACTGTGCCAAGCATTCTAAGTTTAATTCCCCAGTAGAAGAATGTGGTTAATGACTTCATATAAAATCTGAGAAGCCCAACTAGGACTCAGGTTCACAAAAAGTCTAAGTGACTTCTTATCAGTGATGAGAGAGTATATGTTTACCTCAATCATGGTAAAGTACGTCACTATATAAAATAATATATATGGTGAGAAAGTATAGTTAGTTCAAAACAACAAACTTTATCATTTGTGTAAATCAAATGTTTCAACGTTTGTTGCCTGATCATTGAAGATCTACATCTAAGTTTTTTAAATTAATTGACTATTTTTTATTTACATTTCAAATGTTGTCCCCCTTCCAAGTCTCTCCTCCACAACCCCCCATCCCATCCTCCCTCCCCTTTGCCACTAAGAAGGTGCTTTCCCACCCACCCATTCACTCCTAGCTCACCCTTCTAGAATTCACACTGGGGCAACTGTGGAGACAGGACTAAAGTCCTCCCTGCCCATTGATACCAGATAAGGCAATGCTCTGCCACATATGTAGCTGGAGCCATGAACCCATCCATGTATGCTCTTTGGTTGGTGGTTTAGTCCCTAGGAGCTCTGGGGTGTCTAGTTAGTTGATATTGTTTTTCTACCTATGTGGTTGCAATCCCCTTTAGTTCCTTCAGTCCTTCCTATGACTCTTCCATTGGGGTCCCTAGGCTCAGTACAATGGTTGGCTGTGAGTATGGGCATTTGTCTTAGATGCTGGCAGAGCCTCTCAGAGGACAGCCATACTAAGCTCCTGTCTGAGAGCACTTCCTGGCATTAGCAATAATGTTGGCATTTGGTGTCTTCAGGTGGGATGGATCCTAAGGTAAGGTGGTTACTGGATGGCCTTTCCTTCAGTCTCTGCTCCTGATTTTCTCCCTCCAATTCCTTTAGACAGGAACAATTCTGAGTTAAAACTTTTAAGATGGGTGGGTGGCACCATTCCTCAACTGGAGGCCATGCTTTATCTACTGGAGGTGGTCTCTTCAGGTTCTATCTCCCTTTGTTGGATATGCCAGCTAATGTCATCCCCATTGGGTCCTGGGAACCTCTCACTTCACTCATGTCTGGGACTTTCTAATGGTTCTCCCATTCCCCACCCCCAACTGCTACATATTTCTATTCATTTTCATGACTCTCTGGATATCTCTCCTGTCTCTTCCCTTACTTGATCCTGCTCCCATTTTGCCTCTCTCTTTTCTTGATCCTGCTTCCCTTTTGCCTCTCTCCCTCTTTTCTCTCTCTCCCAGGTCCCTCCCTCCCTCTACCCACAAAATTATTTTGTTCCCCCTTCTAAGTAGGATTGAAGCATCCACACTTTATTCTTCCTTCTTGTTAAGCTACATATGGTCTGTGAGTTGTATCATACATCTAACTTTTTAGAAAGTATAGCTACATTTTAGTAATTTGAAAAAGACAGGTCATAACACACCTCTATGGTATGTGTGCCTGTCTTCTCTCTTGACTGTTACACAATGGACAAAGCCTTCAGAGTTCAATTGCTTCTGGTCTGTGCACTCACAATAGTTTATTATTAACATATACTTACTGAAACAAAGCTTTATTTTTGAGACAGTGTCTTACTGTGTAGCCTAGGCTAACTTCATATTTATGATCCTCCTGCCTCAGACTCCTAAGTGGTAGAAGTCCAGTTATGTGCCATCATGATCATCTCTCTCATTATAGTAAATTCCAAGTATAGGAATGCATACATACAAATACATATACACACAGTTTTCAATCTGTGAGTTTCATAGGTGTGGATTCTTTACTCAATGTAAGCCATTTATAAATTACATACCAATCAAAGACTAAACAAAAATAATATAATTAAAATTAAAGAAATAGCTTCTGGTTTCCATTTGTGGCTGAAGACCTCAGCATGGGCCACAGGGCTTCATAGTCAAATAGTGCAGGGAAAAAGCTAGCCTCCCAGGAGTGTGGACAAGCCTGTGAGCTGGGTAAAGCCAGCATCTCTGCTCAGCGGGACCCTCCAGGAACCCTCAGGATTCAGGGACAGAGGAGCAGCTGGGGACAGGATCCTTCCAGTTTCCATCTGTGGCTGGGGACCTCAGCCTGGGCCACAGGACTCCATAGCCAAATAGCTCTAGGAGAAAGCTAGCCTCCAAGGAATTTGGACAAGCCTGTGAGCAGGGGTAAGACCAGCACCTCTGCTCAGAGGGACCCACCCAGAACACTCAGGACACAGGGACTAAGGAGTGGTCTTCCAGTTTCCTTCTGCGGCCTGGCTGCTGATCCTGTGACACAGGGCTCCATACTCAAATAGTGCCAGGTCTCCCAGGAATGCTCACACACACACACACACACACACACACACACACACATTCGAACACAGGCAAGACCACCACTTCCGTTCAAATTCATGAATCAAGGGGAACCTTCGCAGAGCCACCAGGACACAGGAACCAAGGAACAGCTGGTGATAGAATCCTTCTGGTTTCTATCTGCACCCCAAAGCTGACCATGTACCACAGGTCTGCAAACCCAAATTCCTCTCAGAGAGAGCTTGTCTCCAAGGAGTACTGACACAGAGGCTTGCAGGAGGGATAAGCCACAGTCAAAGAGAGCAAGATCAGCTAACACCAGAGATAACCAGATGATGAAAGGCAAGGACAAGAATATAAGGAACAGAAACCAAGGCAACTTGGCATCATCAGAACTCAGTTCTCCCACTACAGTGAGCCCTGGATACCCCAACACACCATAAAAGCAAGATTCAGATTTAAAACCACATCTCATGATGATGATAGAAGATTTTAAGAAGGAAACAAATAACTCCCTTAAAGAAATACAAGAGAACACAGGTAAACAGCTAGAAACCCTTAAAGAGGAAACACAAAATCCCTTAAAGAATTATAGGAAAACACAATCAACCAGGCAAAGGAAATGAATAAAACCATCAAGGATCTAAAAATAGAAATAGAAACAATAAAGAAATCACAAAGGGAGACAACCCTGGAGTTAGAAAACCTAGGAAAGAGATCAAGAGTCATAGATGTAAGCATCACAAACAGAATATAAGAGATAGAAGAGAGAATCTCAGGTGAGGAAGATACCATAGAAAACATTGACACAACAGTCAAAGACAGAAAATGCAAAATGCAAAAAGCTGCTAACCCAAAACATCCAGAAAATGCAGGGCACAATGAGAAGACCAAACCTAAGGATAATAGGTATACATGAGAGTGTAGATTCCCAACTTAAAGAGCAAGTAAATATATTCAACAAAATTATAGAAGAAAACTTACCTGACCTAAAGAAAGAGATGAACATACACATTCAAGAAGGTTACAAAACTTTAAATAGATTGGACCAGAAAAGAAATTCCTCCCGACACATAATAGTCAAAACACCAAATGCACAAAACAAGGAAAGAATATTAAAAGCAGTAAGAGGAAAAGGTCAAGTAACATATAAAGGCAGACTTATCAGAATGAAGTCACACTTCTCACCAGAAACTATGAAATATACAAGATCTTGGGCAGATCTCACACAGACCCTAAGAGAATAAAACTGCCAGTTCAGGCTGCTATACCAAGCAAAACTCTCAATTACCATAGATGGTGAAACCAAGATATTTTGTGACAAAACCCAATTTACACAATATGTTACCACAAACCCAGCCTTACAAAGGATAATAGATGGAAAAAGCCAACACAAGGAGGGGAACTATATCCTAGAAAAAGCAAGAAAGTAATCTTTCAACAAACTCAAAAGAAGATAACCACACAAACATAAAAATAACATCAAAAATAACAGGAAGCAACACTCACTATTCCTTAATATGTCAACATCAATGGACACAATTCCCCAATAAAAAGATGTAAGCTAACTGACTGGATGCATAAACAGGACCCAGAATTTTGCTGCATATAAGAAACACACTTCAGAGTTAAGACAAACACTACCTCAGAGTAAAGGGCAGGAAAACAATTTTCCAGGCAAATGGTTCAAAGAAACAGGCTGGAGTAGCCATTCTAATATCGGAAAAAATCAACTTTCAGCCAAAAGTCATCAAAAAAGATAAGGTAGAACACTTCATACTCATCAAAGGAAAAATCTACCAAGAAGAACTCTCAATTCTGAACATCTATGCTCCAAATGCAAGGGCACACACATTCATAAAAGAAACTTTACTAAAGCTCAAGGCATACGTTGCACCTCACACAATAATAGTGGGAGACTTCAACACCCCACTCTCATCAATGGACAGATCTTGGAAACACAAACTAAACAAAGACACAGTGAAACTAACAGATGTTATGACCAAATGGATTAACAGATATCTATAGAACATTCCATTCTAAATCAAAAGAATATACTTTCTTCTCAGCAACTCATGGTACCTTCTCCAAAATTGACCATATTATCAGTCACAAAACAAACATCAACAGATATAAGAAGACTGAAATAATCCCATGCCTCCTATCAGATCACTACGGATTAAGGGTGGTCTTCAATGGCAACAACAACAACAGAACGCCCACATACACATAGAAGCTGAACAGTGCTCTACTCAATGATAACTTGGTCAAAGAAGAAATAAAGAAATTAAACATTTCCTAGAATTTAATGAAAAGGAAAGTACAACATACCCAAACTTATGGGACACAATAAAAGCAGTGTTAAGAAGAAAACTCATAGCTCTGAGTGACTCCAAAAAGAAACTAGAGAGAGCATACAGTAACAGCTTATCAGCACACCTGAAAGCTCTAGAACAAATAGAGGCTAATAAAAACAAGAGGAATTAGAAGGCAGGAAATAATGAAACTCGGGGCTGAAATCAACCAAGTAGAAACAAAAAGAACTATACAAAGAATTAACAAAATCAGGAGCTGGTTCTTTGAGAAAGTCAACAAGATAGATAAACCCTTAGCCAGACTAACCAGAGGGCACAGAGACAGTATCCAAATTAACAAAATCAGAAATGAAAAGAGAGATATAACAACAGATTCTGAGGAAATTGAAAAAATCATCAGATTGTATTACAAAAGCCTATACTCAACAAATTGGAAAATCTGGATGAAATGGACAAGTTTCTAGACAAATACCAAATATCAAAGTTAAGTCAGGATCAGATAAACCATCTAAACAGTCCCATAACCACTAAAGAAATAGAAGCAGTCATTAAAAGTCTCCCAACCAAAAAAAGCCCAGGACCAGATGGGTTTAGTGCAGAATTCTATCAGACCTTCAACAAAGACCTAATACCAATACTCTTCAAACTATTCCACAAAATAGTAACAGAAGGAACACTAATTGTATGAGGCCACAGTTACACTGATACCAAATCCTCACAAAGACCCAACAAAGAAAGAAAACTTCACATCAATTTCTCTTATGAATATCAATGCAAAAATAATCAATCAAACCGAATCCAAGAACACATCACAACGATCATTCACCACGATCAAGATCAAGTAGGCTTCATCCCAGGGATGCAGGGACAGTTCAGTACCCAGAAATCTATCAATGTAATCCACTACATAAACAAATTCAAAGAAAAAAACCACATGGTCATTTCATTAGATGCTGAAAAAGCATTTGACAAAATTCAACATCCCTTCAGGATAAAAGTCTTGGAATGATCAGGAATTCAAGGAGCATACCTAAACATAGTAATAGGAATATACAGCAAACCAGTAGCCAACATCAAACTAAATGGAGAGAAACTAGCAATCCCACTAAAATCAGGGACTAGACAAGGCTGCCATCTCTCTTCCTATCTATTCAATATAGTACTTGAAGTTCTAGCTAGAGCAATTAGACAACAAAAGGAGGTCAGAGGGAATACAAATTGGAAAGGAAGAAATCAAAATATCACTATTTGCAGATGATATGATCATATACTTAAGTGACCAGAAAAAGTCCACCAGAGATCTGCTACAGTTGATAAACAACTTCAGCAAAGTTAACTGGATACAAAGTTAACTCAAGCAAATCAGTAGCCTTCCTATACTCGAAGGATAAACAGGCTGAGAAAGAAATTAGGGAAATGATACCCTTCACAATTGTCACAAACAATATAGAGTATCTTGGTGTGACTCTAACCAAACAAGTGAAAGATCTGTATGACAAGACCTTCAAGTCTCTGAAGAAAGAAATCGAAGAAGACCTCAGAATATGGAAAGATCTCCCATGCTCATGGATTGGCAGGATTAATATAGTCAAAATGGCCTTCCTGCCGAAAGCAATCTACACATTCAATGCAATCCCCATCAAAATTCCAACTCAATTCTACATAGACTTAGAATGAGCAATTCTCAAATTCATATGGAAAAACAAAAAATCCAGGATAGCAAAAACTATTCTCAACAATAAATGAACTTCTAGGGGAATCAGCATCACTAACCTCAAGCTGTACTACAGAGCAGTAGTGATAAAAACTGCATGGCGTAGTGACATGGAGGTAGATCAATGGAATACAATTGAAGACCCAGAAATGAACCCACACATTTGCTGTCACTTTATCTTTGACAAAGGAGCTAAAACCATCCAATAGAAAAAAGACAGCATTTTCACCAAATAGTGCTGGTTCAACTGGAAGTTAACATGTAGAAGAATGCAAATTGATCCATTCGTATCTTCCTGTACAAAGCTCAAGCCCAAGTGGATCAAAGACCTCCACATAAAACCAGATACAATGAATCTAATACAAGAGAAAGTGGGGAAAAGTCTCGAACACATGGGCACAGGGGAAAAGTTTCTGAACAGAACACCAATGGCTTATGCTTTAAGACCAAGAATCTACAAATGGGACCTCATGACATTACAAAGCTTCTGTAAGGGAAAGGACACTGTAAATAGGACAAAACGGCAACCAACAGAATGAGAAAAGATCTTTACCAATCCTTCATCTAATACAGGGCTAATATGCAATTTATACAAAGAACTCAAGAAGTTAGACTCCAGAGAACCAAATAACCCTATCCAAAAACAGGAAACAGTGCTAAAGAGAAAATTCAACTGAGGAAACTCGAATGGCTGAGGAGCACCTAAAGAAATGTTCAACATCCTTAGTCCTCAGGGAAATGCAAATCAAAACAACCCTGAGATTCCACCTCACACCAGTCAGAATGGCTAAGATCAAAAACTCAGGGGACAGCAGATGCTGGCAAGGATGTGGAGAAAGTGAAACACTCCTCCATTGCTGGTGGGATTGCAAGCTGGTACAACCATTCTGGAAATCTGTTTGACGGACCCTCAGAAAATTGGACATAATACTTCCTAAGGACCCAGCTATACCACTCCTGGGCTTATACTCAGAAGATGTTACAACATATAATAAAGACACATGCTGCACTATGTTCATAGCAACCATATTTATAATAGCCAGAAGCTGGAAACAACCCAGATGTTCCTCAACAGAGGAATGGATACAGAAAATGTGGTACATTTACACAATGGAATACTACTCAGCTATTAAAAAGAATGACTTCATGAAATTCGCAGGCAAATGGATGGATCTTGAAAATTTCATCCTGAGTGAGGTAACTCAGTCACAAAAGAATGAACATGGTATGTACTCACTAATAAGTGGATATTAGTCCAAAAGTTCGGAATACCCACAATTCAATTCACAGCAACTGTTGGACTGAGTGTGGGGTCCCAGATGGATGAGTTGGAGAGGGGACTGAAGGAGCTGAGGGGGTTTGCAGCCCCATGGAGGGAGCAACATTTTCAACTGACCAACCCCTCCCCACAGAGCTCTTGGAGACTGGACCACCAACCAAAGAATACACATGGAGGGACCCATGGTGCTGGCCACATATGTGGCAGAGGAGGGCCTTGTTGGATATCAGTCAGAGAAGAGGCTCTTGGGCCTGTGGGTGTTAGATGCCTCAGTATAGGGGAATGCCAAGTAGGGAAAATGGGAGGGGGGGATTCCCCATAGAGGCAGAGGAAGGTAGGATAGGGGGTTTCCAAATGGGAGACATTGAAAGGGGAAAACATTTGAAATGAAAATAAAGTATCAAAAAATTAAGGAAATAATCCTTAGATTTCATTAATAAAAGACAAATGACTAATTTAAATACAAGCAAATATTTTGGGTAGTTAATTCTTAAAAAGAAATGAAAAAGACCAAGAAGCATATTAAACATATGAATGTTTAGCATGATCATCTGCCAAGAAAATGCAAATGAAGCCACAATAAACTAGCATTCACATTTACTAGGGTGCTTATGTTCAGAAGACATATCACATAAAATGCATGTAATGATGCTGAACATTGAAATTCTCACATACTGTGAACAGCAGAACCATCATTTTGAGTAAAAGTACAGGAGTTCCTCAAAAGACTACAGGTAAAGCTACCTAATGATTCTAGTCATAGAATTCAGTCATAGTAGGTGAAAGCTTGAATGCTCATGTCTACACACAAAATGTACACAAATATTTATAATAGCATTACTCAGAATTGCTTAACAGTGGGAAGAATGTGGCTACCTAACAACAGATGAGTGGGCCAATAATGTATCTGCAGATAGCAGAATACTGCTGATAAGTAAAAACAAGACATAATGCACTATGTTACTTCATAGAAAATTAATGAAACCAGGTAGAAAAATGGCAAATGACACGATTCCATGCATATGAAATGCCTAGATTAGGCAAATCCATAGACATAAAAGTAGATCAGTAGTTACCTAGGACTAGAGGAAATGGACAGATTATTAATGGGTATGAATTTAGTTTGGAGGTAATAAAATGTTCTAAAATTAGTTATGGCTAAAGTAACATTAATAAAATACTACGATCAGTTGAGGAACTGGAAAGATAGCTTTTCTAGACGTACTTGTTGCTCTTCTAGAGAACTAAAGTTCAGTTCATATCATCCACATTGGCAGTTCTGGGGGAGCCAATGACAACTTCCAGCTTCTGTGTGCTCCACCACTCATACAGACAAATATGTAAAAGTCAAATAAGTATAAAATAAAATAAATTGATCAAAGCCATTAATTTTTCTTCAGGAAATGTACTTCAGAAATTAGACATATCAGTTACTCCTAAAGACAAATATATAAGGAGAAGCTGAGAATGAAAACATCATTTGAGATTTCATAAAGGAAGAGTTAAATTCCCTGCATTAACTCGTGCACGCAGGCAGTGTAGCCCATTCTCACCCTCATCCCCATACACTTGAGCTTAGGGTTGCTGGCTTCTGTTACAAAGGAGCAGTAATTCTGACTTGGAACATAAGTTCTGGTGGCAGGAATTCAAGGCAAACTAAGAACCAAATTAAAATTTGGCTCTTATGTTGGAAGATAATGTATAAGAATTCTGACAGAAAGTAAAAAGGATGAGACAATAATACAAATGGATGATCCAATCTGGAACTTGTCTAATGTTCTACCTTCAGGACGAAAGAGAGTCCAGGGGAGAAAAGAAGCACAAAACAGGACTATGGAGGGACAGACACCTTAAATGAGACAGCACTTGAAATTTTCTGATACCTTGAAGAATGTATTTATAAGAGGGGTCCTGAAATGCCCTGCGACATGCTGGGATTCTAAAGGACACCTTCTTCAATACTCAGGTGAATTTTATCTAACATAAAATTTTATACTTAAAAAATTATTAGTAAAATGTCAGTTTAAAACACAAATCAAGAAAGAGCAAACCAGAGAATCCATAAAATTGATAGTTCAGCATAAGACAAAAAGGAACCAAGTTTCAGCATGCTGGTTAAGGACCCCAAAGTAGACCAAATACCAGAGAACAGAAGAGCAAGAGGGACAGAGATAGGAAATTGCATCTACATTGGGGAAGACCTGAGAGAGGTCCTCAGAAGTGATGAGCTTGAGCCGGGCAGTGGTGGCGCATGCCTGTAATCCCAGCACTTGGGAAGCAGAGACAGGCGGATTTCTGAGTTCAAAGTCAGCCTAGTCTACAGAGTGAGTTCCAGGACAGCCAGGGCTACACAGAAACCCTGTCTCGAAAAAAAATAACAAAAATAAATAAAGGCTCAGAACCACCTTGCACATTGCTGAGTTCTCCAAGGGGCCTCATGAATCACTTTGTTCTTTTACCCATGTTTTAAACAATGTGGCAAAAAAAGCCTCTCCCTCCCTTCCTCCCCCCTCCTCTTTCTCCCCCTCCCTTTGGCTAGTTTCCATTATGTGGGGTTAAAATTAGCACTGTCTGTATGGAGGAGACCCTTACCAGATTCTAAAATCTGCTTCTACCTTGATTTTTGGACTTCCCAAACCCCAAAACTGAAAGAAAAAAACTGAAAAAAAATAACATTGGTTATTTAAAACATCAAGCAAACAAAAATACTTATTTGGGTCATATAGTTTGATTTTGAGTGCCAAATGGGCTCTCAATACCAGAAATGGGTAGATTTTCCCACTCAGTAGTTTCAAGCCAGCCTGGGAAATAAGTGCAGAGCATGCTTTCTCTTTGTTTCCTGACAACTTCCAGAAGAACTGACAGGCAAAAGGCTGTCCCACACACAGTGTCCACCAGTTAAAGCCTTCCTGCCAGAGAAAAGCAAATGAATCTATGAGCCGAGAGTCAGAGAGTGCACTGCAATGTTTAGCTGAGCTCCAATCTCACAGAACAGAGAGTTAGGCATTTCCTCTTGACATCAATGAAGCAAACATGAAAAAAGATTTCAGTAGAAATCGTAACAATGCCACAAAATAGAGGAATGCAAAGCCCCCCCACCGCTCCCGCTCCCCCCCCCCCGCAGGCCTTTCAGCTGGAAGTTGCTGGCCACCTTGAGCAGAGTCTCAGGGAACGTCTCTAAGAGCTGATGCTGTGTTACTTGATTAAGCCCTCTAACCATGACTAACGAAGACATGGAGACCTCAGAATGCATGAAGAGGATTCAAGTTCAGGCAGTGATTCTCAGCCGATGGGTTTCTTCCCAAGAGAGAAGTGACCAAGATGAGCTTTGACTTTCCAATCCCAGTTCACCAACAGCTTTGACTGTGTGATATCAGCCTACCCTGAAAGACCATTGGCACATTTGGGGTTCACAGGACCCCAGAATCTGTTGCTTTAATAGAAAAATCTACTCCTGTAGTTCAGCTTGCCCAAAGACTTTAACCAATTGCCCATGTGACTGGAAAACCATTGAAGGTTTGGAAACCTTGAAATACTGAGTGACCGGTGCATTCTCAGTGAACTCATTATTTGACAGACTGGTGCATTGAACACAAAATTATGTAGCACTGGCTATGAAAGATGCATCTTGCTTTGGAGAACTTCTTATAAAATAAAAGTTAGAAGTGAAAAAAAAAAAGATAGAGCTGACAGAAGACAGTCAAGTCTCCATCCTCACAATAAAAATTTTAAAAAGATATCATTAAAGCGGAAAATCAAGAAATCGTAGTACACTGTAAATGTAAACAGCCAATGAAATAGCTAAAATCAGCCATAAGAATTACAAATGGAATATTAGGCTGGAGGGGGATGCAGGTGGGTGCCTCCTCCCACTGTGATAGGAAGACTTTAGATAACACAATTTGAAACTTTACGTGAGGCTGGACCCATGAAACTGCTGAGCCCTGACCATCACTGGCATTCAGAAATGACAATATCATATGCTATATACATAGTTCAACCTATGTTTTAATAGAACATTAATTTGAAATAACTTTAAATTCTTTAAAGAATGGGAAGGACACTTTATATTTGAGGTACCTCCTCTCCCTTTCTCTCTAATCTGATCCCATGCCTCTCTGGGCCTCCTTATCTGTACTCATGGGTCTGGCTTATCTGGTGCTTGCATACCTTTATAATCACCTGGGGCCATCTTCCCTGCCAATTCTCCACCCTTGAGGTAAAGGCCACCATAGCTTCTAGAAACATTAGTTTCATGGTGCAGGTCCTCAGTGCCTTAAGAATAAATAAATGGCATTGTTCACCCTGACTGGTTGTAATAGCAGATTAATATTTAGGGTTATTATCTTCCTGTTCTAGGACTCAGCATCTCCACCAAGCTTACCATTTTTCAATTTGCAGAATCCAGTCTCATCTTTCTCTTATTCTCCTCTCTCTGTCTCTGTCTCTCTGCTTGTCTCTCTCTGCCCCCCCCCTCTCCCTCCCTCCCACCCCTCCCTCCCTAGGAAGTTTATTTTCTTTTATACATACAGTTCCATCTCCACTGTGGTCTTCACTAATCGTATTCAGGCTCTCTCTGAATTGTGACAGGACATATGGTCCCCTTTGGAGACCTGGAGGCTACGAAGTTTAGCATCTGTGATGAGACTCTACAAGATAGCCTCAGTATAACCATCCTTTATTCTTCAGCCTTATTCCATGCAATAATAAGTTTATCTTCCTCTCTTGAAAGTCTGGGGTTAAGGGTCTGTGCCTCATCAGTGTACCCCAGGAATACCACCACTTCGGTGAAGCCAGGGTCACTCTCATCTCCGCCTTCCGATTAGAACGAGACCTAAAGTGGCAACTATGCAATTACCTTGCAACTAAACAGGGCCACAGAGCTATTCAGAAATGCCTGTCTCCGTGAAGGTGTCTATGGGGATCCACAGCACAAAGGAGATATTAGAGCCAAACGAAAGACCAGCACCAATCACACAACTCTCTAAATCAAACCAGTTCCTGCATCTCTGCCCAGCAACCCTCATGTTATATTCAGCCAAACGGATATGTGATCTAAGTGATGGAAGGACCAAAGATTTGTCTGTCGCTCAGATAGAGAGCATTGGTGAGTGCTTCTCACTGAGACCCTTTATTGTGTTTTTAATCTATTGTTCTGCTTCTCCAGTAGATGGCAATCTATTACAACTTTCAATTGCTTTCTGCCTACACATTCATTTCAGTCTACAAAAAGAAGCCAAAACAGATAGATAGATAGATAGATAGATAGATAGATAGATAGATAGATAGAGATAGATGGATGGATGGATGGATGGATAGATAGATAGATAGATGGATAGATGGATAGATAGATAGATAGATAGACAGAAGGATACAGAGTTAAGAGAATTCAATTTTACATACAGGAAACTATAAAGTTATTCAACTGTTTTAAATTTTAGGGTTTTGTTTTTCGAGCCTAGAGCTATGTATAAATACTGTATGTACATTGCTCCTACCATGATCTCCTTCAAATTCCTTTCATGCCTTTCTCCAAAATTTATGATTTCTTCTTTATTATTGCATACATATATATGTGTGTATATTCAATGCATGTATATAGAACTTACTGAGTCCATTTAGGACTCATGTCCTGTACATGAGTCCAGGGCCACTTAGGATTGGACATCCTATGCAGGACATTGTCCCTGGAGGAAAGTAATTCTCCTTTTCTCAGCAGCCACTGACTATCTGTAGCTCTTCACCTAGGGATGGGACCATATGGAATTTCTCCTGCCCAAATTGGCATGTCAGTTGTTGTTGAGACTGTACTGGTCTTGTTCTGGCTACCATATTATTGAGCTTTCATGAGTACATTTCCCTGTTGTGCATAGGGGACACTATCTAGCAACAAGCATCCTGGAGTTTTGAAAATTATTTTTATTTATGTATGGTGTGTATGTGTGTGTGTGTGTGTGTGTGTGTGTGTGTGTGTGTACTTGAGGAATCCATTGGCATTAGAGCTGAAAGCAGTTTGGAGTTACTAGAAATGGTTACCCTGGCAGAGCAGGAAGAGGACTGCTGAGCTGCCTCTCCACTCCAAGAGGGATTTCATATGACAGTGTAGGAGTATTCTTAGAATCAGATGCTGCCTTCTGAGTGGTGAATCTTTGTGCTTACAGATCATCCAAAAGGCATTACATAGCTCTATTTAAGAAGCATTTAGAAAGTCACTTTGTACAAAATAAACCAAAGATCGCTATCTACCCTGCATGAGGAAAAACAGTCTTGATGTCTCACTTTTGGTAGTCCTTCTCTGGTTTCATCATTTTCCTTAATAATCTTCACATTTTACAAAGTATCTCAGGCTGCCAAGAGCTGAGCAGGTCAAAGTACTTGCTGTCCCAACTTCACAATCTCAGTTTGACCCCTAGAACACATACAGTCCCTGAATGTGGCAGTGAACATCTGTAATGCCAGCACTCCTATGGAGGTAGAAACAGGAGGGTCACCCAGAAGCTTGAAAGTCAGATAGCCTGGAGTATGCACCGTGGCAGAAACAATAGGAGGGATAGTGAGCAAGCAAAGCAGAAGTGAGAACAGCTCTCCAAAGTTGCCTTTTAATCTCCACATGTGCTATACACATGAACGCTTGTGTGTGCGCATGCACAGGCGCGTACACACACACACACACACACACACATCTATATATCCACTCTCTCACACACACACTCACGCCCTTATGCATGCATACAAACATTCACACACTCTCACACACAAACACATTTACACATTTACATATACATGCAAGAAATTTTTAAAGTTAA
Organism: Rhynchomys soricoides; assembly: GCA_019843965.1. NCBI lineage: Eukaryota > Metazoa > Chordata > Mammalia > Rodentia > Muridae > Rhynchomys > Rhynchomys soricoides. The sequence continues at coordinate 1,754,116 of JADRCH010000073.1, read as the reverse complement.
AGATAGAATTTTCTTCCTTCTTCACCTTGGAAAGGTTATTTTAAAATATTTCAAACTTCATAAAAATTCTAGCCAACTACTTGTAAGCATTTTGAGGAACAAATCTGAGTTTTTCTTTAAAGAAAACTAAGAAAGCAAACACATAGCTTACCAATTTTAAGTCATGCAGAATCAAATGCTGTGCTAAGCCTAGAGCACTTAGGATCATAGTTCTGCCTATAAAGGTTCCAGGATTGGTCTTGCTGCCCTGAGCTCAGAAACAGAGCTCCTAGGACAAACAAACCAGCTCATGCCCTTGGAAGAAGAAAACCCCACACCAACCATCCTTACCTGGACGAATTCTTATCCTCCATCCAGACAGAAAGACCTATCCTGACTCTGGGGACCTACTACTGATTCTCTAAGTGTCGCCAGTCCATCAGCTAGGGCAGTATGTGGTCCTGCAAGCAGCTAAGTCAGCAGCCTGCACTGCACGGTTGGCAGAGCAGTCTTTTTCTACTCTTTCACATGTCAGGATCTAAGATCTTTCTGTTCCAACTCGTAAAATCTACACTGAGCCTTATATCTGCTCTCCATAGATGAACGCATCTTGAAGCGCATAGATTCAAGTGACATGAATTTGCTAGATAGTCATGGGCTACCACAACCTCTGTCCCTACCCTTTGTAATCTCTGCTCTCTGCCAAGGGAATTAACCAACTTCTCAGTGGTAGTTTGGGAGGGTGGAGTATGTCAAGGGCCTTCCTAAACCCACTGGGTTGAGTTAATCCTGAGGGTCAGGCCCAAGATCTTCTAGCATCTAGTCACTTGAACATTTAGGTTTCAATGACTTAATGTACTTTGAGATGAGTTTTCAGCTCCCTCTGGTGGTGGAAGCCTGTCCCACACAATACTGGATCTGAAGCTCTGTGGATTTAGACAATTGCTTTGCAACTCTGCAAGAACAGGAGACTGTACACATTAGTCTTGTGGTTTAGTGGAAGGGGGAACATGTCTCTTGCTCCAAGGTTAGGTTTCCTTGGGCAGATCTTTGCTTCACTGATTCTGAACGGCCATATTTTAGTCTTCAAATGTGTTTTCTCCACAGCCTGACAGCCTGAAGATCCTCCTTGATGGTGACAACATATTACCTAAGAGTTTCCTAGTAATTCTTTAGTACTAACTTTGTGCTGGTTCCTGTTTATAGCATCTTTCTTATGAATTTGGTTACTTATTAAAGCAACCCTATGAGGTTGCTATGATTATTGCCCCTATTTCTCACAAGGCTTTCTCATCTCTTGTCATGTGCTACAAACCAGAAAAGCAAATACTTATGATTCAGATTTATCCACATTATGTTGAAAATCAACTGTGTCTGTAGGAACCTGAAAAGGACTCAGATTCAGTTTAGACAGGTCCTTGGGAGCAAGGGTGTAGAGAGACTCTTGTGTACACTGTGTAAAAGCATTCACCAGTCAATAAAATTCTGATTGGACAATGAGCTAAGGCAGTATTAGAGGTTGTTTATCCTCTGTAGGACAAATTTCACTCTGAAATTCAAACCCTGGGCTTTTGGAAGTCTAACTATAATATGATCCAAACTGGACCACAAAACAGAAAGAAGACAGTAATTTTCATGTCTGTATACACTACAAAAGAGTGGCTGTCTGTAATAATGTGCCAAGGGCTAGGGAACTTCTGATCATGGGGAGCCAGGAAGGGATAGGGAAAGTGAGAAAAGCTAACCTACCTTACAGAGGCCCTGGATTTACTACAGATGACCAAGGCTAACCTATC
>JADRCH010000073.1:1740322-1752331 GCA_019843965.1 Rhynchomys soricoides | reverse complement strand
AGAGGCCCTGGATTTACTACAGATGACCAAGGCTAACCTATCTTACATAGGCCCTGGATTTACTACAGATGACTAGGGCTAACCTATCTTACAGAGGCCCTGGATTTGCTACAGATGACCAGGGAATCCAGGACTTTCTTCTTTTACTTCAAGACAGGCTCTTGGTTCACTGGTGTTCACCCCCTCCACAACACTGAACTAGGTAGATATAGCTATAAGAGTCTACAATCTTCTGAAGGTTTTCCCAATTGAACTAAGTGCAAAGGACAGAAATCCCTGCTTCACATCAGTAACAAGTAAAACTGGACTGTGAGTGGTGGCTCATACCTATAACACCAGTACTTGAGAAGCTGAGGCAGAAGGATAGCTTGTGGATGTGAGGCTTCCTGGCCTATAAAATGAGTTCCTGGCCAACCTAGGCTACAGAAGAAGATCTCGTTTTAAAAAGAAAAAACAAACAAAAGAGTAGAGTGGAAAGAAAATATAATATTTCTCTTTGTCTATGGAGTATGCAATTCAGAACTCCTGGAAGATGCCTAAACTACAGAGAGTATCAAACCCTATGTTTTTTCTCTACACACATAACTATAATGATGTTTGTTTATAAATTTGGTGAAACAAGAGATTCACAGTAAGAACTAATAGATAGAAACAGCAATAACAACATACATTAATAAAATGACAAGCATCATTACAATTACACTCTGGAGTCATCATTAGAAAAATAGGATTACATAAACACAATCACGATGACACCATCACAGTCAGTCTGAGGTTGCCTAAACACTCTGATATCTACTAAGTGGGCAAATGGTGCATACAATGAAGACATGCTGGACAAAGAGATGATTCTGTCTCAAGAGATAGACTTGAGGGATGACTCTATTCCTAGTTTCTCATAAACTCAATTTTCTCTAAACTCTCTTAAAATTTGGCCTTTAATGGTGCAGACAATCCCCATTTTTAGCTCCTACAAACGTAAAGCTTAAAACATGCTGTTATAACAAAATTTTAGGTACAGACTATCTTAGATTGTCCTATAAGATCCTGAGGCCACCTGTAAGCTCTTAAAGGAATTGACAGCCCTCAACTAGACCCCATAAAAACTTAAGACAGTCTTAGTACCAGATCTCCAGGCCTGAAATTTAAGAGACTTAAACTTAGTAATAACTCTTCAACCACTTGGATATTAGTTCTTCTATATTCAACTGGGAATGACCCTTGCTCTTACTGACCTCCACCCATACAAATTAAAAAACCCATGATGAAGGATATAGTGATGCTATGAAGCCCTTTTTATACACCAATGCCCTTGACTGTGTTCAAAACAGGTGTTGTGATTTCAAACACAGCATCAAAATCATTGACAACAGGACTGGGGCTGTGGCTTGATAAGAAAATACACACTGAGCATGTATCTGGCCCTTGGTTCAATCCATGGTATTAGGAACAAGGCAGAACAAAAGCAAACGATGTAGACTTGAGCAAGCAAAACACTCAGAAATATTAAATAAATGTACTGAATTGTTGGTTTGTTGTTTTTATTGTTGTTGGTGGTGGTGTTGAAAAAGGAGAGGGCTGACTCTAGTCAGGCAACTAGGTAGGCTAACTGAAGACCTTCACCAATCCCTCCTCTCTAAGTCTAGGACTCCAGCCTCCTCCACAGCTCTGTAGCAGAACACCTGCAGTGGGCTCCATTCCTCTCTGACCCTCATCTCCAATGAATCACCTAGATATTCTTCTCCAAACTTACTTTCCCACAGCCATCACATTTTGCAAGCCCACAACTCCAGCAGGCATTCCCTGGAAACATGCTGGCCTAACAGACCAGGGAGGCAGGTAGTCTAATTGCAAAACCTCTCTGTCATCTCCAACGAATCTAATCACTAGGTTTCACCCCATCTCTGTCGCACACCACATTCTGCAGCCTTCCCCTCCTCTCTACTCCATGTCCTGCTGTTTAAGTAGATCTTCTTGAACATTCCTCCCCATTTCCTGTTAGCCCCCAACTCCATCAGTGCTCCCTGAGAACCCACCAGCCAATCCTATCAGCAGAGAAGGCAGGCCATCTTCAGATGTTTACACATCCCCACACATTCACCTCCTAGTCTCCCACCTCCCCAGTCACCAGACTACCTGTTGTGGCCTCTCTTCAGTCTCTGTCCCCATTCCTAGGGTTTAAGAGGATCTCGGTAGAATATTCTGTTTCACTCTCACCCATGGATCCCCTTAGCCTCGCTCTTCCATCCCATGCACATTGCTAAGTGTCAGTCTCCAATGTCTAGAAACACATTTTACTTAGAACACCCAGTATCCTCACCTATCAGGATCCCAGAAGAATTCCCTACCAGGAAATACACACCTACCACACATGGCAACAAAAACCAAGGAACAAAATATTCACCCAACAAAGAAAGAAAAGATATAGGCACCTGAAATTATAACCTTCGCAAACCCAGATACCTACACTCTAGTGTAAAAACACAGAAAAAGCCAGGAAAATCTCTCCACTAGAACCCAGCAGCACTTTCACAGTAGTCCCTAAGTATTGCATCATATCTAAAGTACAAAGATGTCTTTGTACTTTAAAATACATTTTACTCATAATGCCTTAAGACAGCCATTATGAATGTAAGAGAGCTCTTTAAAGAAGAAATGTCTTAAAGAAATTTATGAAAACACAAACAATGGAAGGAAATGAATAAAACTCATCAAGACCCGAAAGTAAAAATAGAATCAATAAAGAAAGCCCAAATTGAGGTAAATGTAGAAATTAAAGTTTTAGGAACTTGAGCAGGATCCTCGGAGGCAAGTCTCACTAACAGAATATAAGAGATAAAGGAAATCAAATCCCAATCATCTAAGACACAATAGAAGAAATGGATACTTTCATCAAAGAAAATGTCAAATCTAAAAAACTTTTGGCACAAAACATCCAGGAAAACTGGGACGCTGTGAAAGACCAAATCTAAGAATAGTGGGTAATAGGAAAAAAAAGAAGAAGAAGAAGAAGAAGAAGAAGAAGAAGAAGAAGAAGAAGAAGAAGAAGAAGAAGAAGAAGAAGAAGAAGAAATGCAGATCAAGGGCCCAAAAATATTTTCAACAAAGTCATGTATTAAAATTTCCCTAAAAAAGAAGATACCTATTAAGGTACATAAAATATACAGAACACAAAATAAACTGGACCAGAAAACAAAGTACACAATAATCAGAACACTAAATATAATGAACAAAAAAGAATATTAAATGCTGTGAGGATAGAAAACCAAGTAACATTTAAAGGGAGACCTATTAGAATTTCTTGACTTCTCACTGGAGGCTCTGAAAGTCACAGGGGCTTGGACATATGTGCTTCAAACTCTAAAGAGACGAAAGGTGCCAGCCCAGACTATAATAATCAGTAGTTCAATTACTATAATAGAGAAATAAGACAATAATACATGATAAAACCAAATTTAAGCAATATTTATTTACAAATCTAGCTCTACAGAAGGCTCTAGAAGGAAAACTCCATTCAAAAGAATTTGACCACACCAAAGCAAACACAAGGAACGAATAATCCCAGACCAACAAATCAATAGGGGAAACACACATACACATACACACACACACACACACACACACACACACACACACACACACAAGCTCATGGGTGCCACAAAAGCAAAAAACAGAAATCAACAATAATCCCTTAGAAGCTTTTTGTTTTTTAAAGATAGAAAAGGGATAGATTCAGATTGGAGGGGACCTGGGGAAGATCTGGGAGTGGCAGAGGGAGAGGAAACTGTAATTAAGATATATGAGAAAAAAATCTATTTTCAATAAAAGAAAAATAAGAAATATGTTTAACCAATGTAAATAAAAGCCATATAAAATATCACTCTGAGGTTACTAGGAAGCCCAATCATTTTAAAAGGCAATGACAGATGCTACATACAAATAGGAGCAACTAAAAATCTCTTATCTTAGAATGCCAAGAGTGTGAGACAAACACACCAATTGGTTACCCAACACCAACTGGTCAGCCCTAAAGACAAACATGCAAGTAACATTATATAGACTGAGAAAGTTATATTTAGGAATACATATGTATATACATACACCTGTAACTACAATTAATGAAAAAAGGGGCCATAAATAAGAAAGAGACCATAGAGAGGTGTACAGTAGTGCTTAGAGGGTTGGAAGGGAAGAAGAAAATTATGTAATTATGTTATAATTATAATTATGTTATAATCTCAATTTTTTTTTCTTTTTTTTTTTGGTTTTTCGAGACAGGGTTTCTCCATATCGCCCTGGCTGTCCTGGAACTCACTCTGTAGACCAGGCTGGCCTCGAACTCAGAAATCCACCTGTCTCTGCCTCCCAAGTACTGGAATTAAAGGTGTGCACCACCACTGCCCCGCTATAATCTCAAAATTAAAAGAAATGATAAAAAAGGTAACTAGGAGGACTTGCTTAGCTGGTAAGTACTTGCCATACGGGTACTAGGACTTGACTTCAAATCTCCAGCACCCACACAAAAGCAAGGCACCCCAGGTTATCCGAGCTGCAGTTGGGGAGAGCAAGGGACCAGAAATCTTTAAAGACTGCTGGTCAGCCAGTCTAGATGGATTTAATAAGAGACTCTGCCTCCAAAAGTAAGGTAGAGAGCAATTGAAAAAGACACCAGATATTGACTTGTGGCTTCTGCATGCATGTTCAAATACATGCATAAGAACAGCGATGCACCTGTGCAAATGCATATCACATGCACACTTGAACAGATAGATACTGTCTAAAATTGTTTTCCAGACAAGAATTCTGTTTGATTCTTTATATTAGAGCCTGTCAGGCACAGCATCAGGAAACTACAAATAAACCCTATTTGGTATAATTTTATTAACTATACCTTTATTAATCCTCAACAGAAAACAGACACGGTAGGGGCATCACTGTCTAGAAAACTGCTAAACTGAACTAGTAAAAGTAAGCCACATATTTATTTTATAGTAACAATGAAGCCTTGTCTTTACTCAGCATCTTACCTGGAAGCATCCCTGAAGTCTGGCTCTGTTCTATGTTCAAAGTCTAAGGTTCAGAAAAATGCTTCTCAAGACTAAGGGCTCTTGTCTAGGCAATGAGGGCAGCTTACTGATTAAATGTTCTATATATCCTCTGCTGCCTGTTTCATTTGCTCTGCCTCCCAAATTTTATTTGTATACCTCTGGGATAAAATTGATTTAATTTTTTTTAAAAAAAATAAAGCAGCCAGGCAGTGGTGGTGCACACCTTTAATCCCAGCACTCAGGAGGCAGAGGCAGGCTGATTTCTCAGTTCGAGGCCAGCCTGGTCTACAGAGTGAGTTCCAGGACAGCCAGGGCTATACAGAGAAACTCTGTCTCGAAAAACCAATAATAATAATAATAATAATAATAATAATAATAGTAATAATAATAATAATAATAGTAATAATAGTAATAATAAAATAATAATAAATGAATAAAAAATAAAGCATATCTGCTTAACACAGCTCAAAAGAAACTTCCATTGCTCTAGTTATTTTTAATAGCCACAAGATATACTAATTAACATTCACCTGCAGAGATTTAGTTGAGGAAATCACTCCCCACATTATGCTTTATCCATTGAGCCTGTATGAATCTGGGGTAGTGTTGGCTTTCCTTGTGCCTGGTGGCTAAGTGAGTTTGAGACAGTGGCTGTCAGATGCTTGAAGAGGCATGGTTTATGCTAGGGATATTTTTGCCTCTGATATACCCAGCTTCACAGAGAAGAGTCAGGATTGTGACAATAGTAAGTTTCTAATAAGGAAATTACCTTCTAGTTACCAGCCAATGTACCGTTCTAGTCTTTTCACTCTCCCACTGCTCCTGGGCAGGTGAGCACACAGATGTTCATTTGTGTTTATTCCACGGACAACATTCATTCCATTCCTATTAATCCTTCCCTGGTCTTACTGACATTGCCACTGAAACCATAGAAATAAACAATAACATCAGTGGAGAGCCAGCTGCCAGGCCTGGCTCACTAGTCACAGGAGGTACTCCCCAGCCTGGCCCTCTCCAAAACAGTGACTCAGAACATTCTGGCTACCCATGGAGGAAATAAATACATATCTAATTCATATCCCAACTGCCATTGCTCTCAGTAAGGAATACAAAATAGTCGTAATTGAATGGAAACTGTGGGCTGATGTGTGAGCTCAGTTTATAATCCTGTCTCCTCAAGAAATAACAGTAATTATAATAAAGGCACTAGAAGAGAGTGGAATGGATTTGCGACAGTTTTACCGAGGGTGCATATGTCAGAAGCCAAACTGTGTCAACCTGTACATCTTAGAAATGGCTACAAGTTCACTGTGGTTTCTGGTGACTATGTTTGCACTATTTTAGCATAGTGATACTTCAATACATTAGCCAAATCTAAAACACTGGTGTGGATCACAATGCATGCAGGGACTTCTGACTTCCTTCAAACTTGGGCCTTCTTCACAATCTGTCTCTCATAGATCCAGGAATATTACATCTCCCCATTTGTAATCACCTCTGAGATCCACCCTCTCCTGTCCTCGGTGTTGTCCTGGTGTCACTGACAACACACTTGTCGGCACACTGGTCACCTCCCTCAGATCCCCTCAGGACCATAGCTGATGCTTAGTTCAGTATTGGCTCCTAAATGGGGCTTCGATGTGCTGTCAGAGTGGTTTTTAGTGATGTTCCTGAACATGGAAGGTCTCTACAAGCACTCACAAAGAGGTTTCCAAAGGACTGGAATTGCCCTCTCTGGATACTGTGTAGTATTTTTCATCTCACATCCTTGTGTGTCCTGTTCTTACCACATGTCTAATATCTCCAAATTGCAACTACAAACCTGAAGCTGCCGTCAATATTGTTTATTACCCTACCCAATCCCCCCCCTTGTATTCTCTTTCTTAACAGCTCTCCTCAAGACCATGTACTGATCAATAAGAACCATGCAGAAATTAGGTTATGACTTTATTCAACTCAAAGACAAGTCATTTACACAGACAGTAAGTTTGCTCCATGAAAGAAGCAAATCCAGGAGCTGAGATAATATCTTCAGAAGTCTGTCTCTATTTCTCAGCCATGCACAGTGCCCTGCCATTGGAATTCCTCATTAGTGAGCTGAAGCATGAATATCCCAAACTTGGGGCCTGGCCTACATAGAAAGACGCTGATCCAAAACGAAAAAAGTCTATGACCATATTATCCACCATATATGAAACACAGTGATAACTGTATGGTCTAGAAAGATGGGGAAAATGTTACATTTTTCTAGCTCAGGTTAACTAAAATGTCTTTTTTATGTGAAGATATAAAGAGAAAATCAACCACAAGAATTAATACAGCCTTAGGCTTATACATCTAGGGTTTACACAAACCCTGCCTAGGCCATCAGGATGGCGGGTGCTGGTTAATGCTGTTAGACAAGGAAATAGTATATTTGCCAGTGATGACAGGCCCAGAAGCTATAACAGGTTCAAGCCTTGCATAGAGCCACAAATTAATCTTATACGTCAATTCCTGCAATCCAAACCCAGAAACTGAATCATAAAGGAAGATGTTCGGCTCTATGTAGACTGCTTTCAGACACAGTACAGAGGAGTTTATTGATACTACTCTGCATAAGCTGGACAGCGCCTTCCTTTTTAGAATACTCTGCATAAACTCTGGAGCACAGGCTAAAGGATACCTATTTTTTAAGTTGCTTTAACCCTGCCCAGGTCTTGTGCTAGATAAGTGCCTTTCCAGTTATGGTGTGAGACACTGTCACACTCATAGCTGTCATCTTAGAGAACGTACATCCAGAAAATGCAGTTAACATTGATGCAGCCTGCTCCATGGCAGCTTTGCATCTTGTGAGTCTCATTGTGTGGTGGAAGCCTGATGAAATGGGAACTTTACTTTCAATATAAGGAAAGCAGAACTTTGAAGAACTAGATTGCAGGCACTTTTAGAAAGCCAGGCAAGTCCCCTCAGGTGTATATTCTATTCTTCAGTATAAGAATTTCTAACTCAGTCTTCCTCTCCTCTTATACTCTGAACCAGTTTTCTCTAGAGGAACAGAACAGACAGAATGAATATGTATTTTTTTAAGGATTTATTAGACTGGAGATGTAGTTTGAGTAGTCCAATGATGGCTGTCTCACACTGAAAAGTCAATAGACTGGCCCACCATCAGTATACCAGATTGGTTTCCACAGCAGTCCCAGTCTGGTGCTGAAAGTCTGGAAGAGTCCTGAAGAGCCATTGGTCTTCAATCTTGAGAAGCCTAAAGAAGCTAGATCTGATCCCAGGCAAGTGGACAAGGCAGACGAATTCACCAGTGATAGCAAAGGCCAAGAAAACAAACGTGCTCCTCCTCCACCATGGCTCAAGCATCAATGTGGCTGTCCATTGCCCACAGTATAGGAGCTGAATCAGCTTCCCAGCCTAGATTCAATGTCCACCATTTCATTACATTAGCAATCTCCCTGAAGTATCCAGACTGCTGTTAACTCTCACGTGCCTTTACATTTTTCATTCTTATATAGCTCTTTCCCTAATGATTTAGAAAATTTCTTCATCTCTCTCTACCCAAGTAAGACAATTTTTTGATATTTACTTTATTTACATTTCAAATGTTTTCCCCTTTCCAGGTCTCCCCTTCTGAAACCCCCTATCCCATCCTCCCTCCCCCTGCCACTATGAGGGTGCTTCCTCACCCACCCACTTCCCTCTTACCTCCCTGGCATTCCCCTATACTGGGGGATCTAACACCCTCAGGCCCAAGAGCCTTTCCTCCCACTGATGGCCAAAAAGGCCCTCCTCTGCCACATATGTGGCCAGCACCGTGGGTCCCTCCATGTATATATTCTTTGGTTGGTGGTCCAGCCTCCGGGAGCTGGGGGGGGGAGGATCTGGTCAGTTGAAACTGTTGCTCCCTCCATGGGAATTCAAACCCTCTCAGCTCCTTCAGTCCCTTCTCCAACTCCTCCATCCGGGACTCCATGCTCAGTCCCACAGTTGGCTGCGAGCATCTGCGTCTCTATTTGTCAGGATCTACCTGAGCCTCTCGGAAGACAGCCTATCATGCTTCTATCAGCAAGCACTTCCCAGCATCCACAATAAAGTCCTGGTTTGGTGGCTATATATGGGATGTATCGGGATATATGTGGCCATCTCTGGATGGCCTTTCCTTCAGTCTCTGCTCCACTCTTTGTCTCAACCCAGATGTCCCTCAACGGACAAATGGATACAGAAAATGTATACATTTACACAATGGAATACTATTCAGCTATTAAAAACAATCACTTTATGAAATTTGCAGCAAATGGATGGAACTTGAAAATATCATCCTGAGTAAGGTAACTTGGTCACAAAAGCACAAACACAGTATGTACTTACTGATAAGTAGATATTAGCCCAAAAGTTCAGAATACCCAAGATTCCATTCACAGACCATATGAAGCCTAAGAAGAAGGAGGACCAAAATGTGGATGCTTCAGTGTTTCTTAGAAGGGTGGACAATTCTTATCCTGTCTTCTCATTTCCTACCCAAAGAAACTTCTGAAGACTTTTTAGCAGTTATTATTGGTGCCTACATGTATACTTAAAGCACTCTTGTGGTAGACATTGCGTATGCCATCAGTTTTCAATTCATTTTGTGAGAACTGTAAGCAGCAGCATGTGGCATGGGTCCCCACTCAAAAACAGAAGTAGCTACAACACAAGTGTTTTCAGTGAGAAATAAATATCCTAAAGGTGCCCTTTTCCTTTGTTTTGTTTAGTTCAAGTGAACTTAATGTTTAGAAACACAAATATGCCACAGTATTTCCTTTTCTCTTATTTTAATTCATTAGACCCTAAATCATATAAAATATTATTATATCTGGGCTCATATTCACATAAGTTGGAATCATTTCTACGTGCAGTTATTGAAAAACCAACAACCCAGTGAGTCATCTACTATTACATCTTCCAATTGATGAGGATGAGGATGATAGTGATGATGATGATAACATAGTAAGTTGAAACAGCAAACTGACTCAGAATAGATGGAACCAAGATGCAGACAGTTCAGAACACCATCTTGCTTTTTCAGCTCTTTCTCTGTGGTAGCTGAGGATCACTTCCAGCTTGCCTCATCCTCAAAGCTACTGAACTCAGTGAGGAGGGTTTCCCCCTTCCTACTTCTAAGGATAAACTCAGGGTGGACTCCGATTGGCCAATTTAATTATTCTTGAACAATTTGCTATGAACAGCCATTAAGTACCTGTAGTATCCAGGTTATGTCCACTATTTTGGTTTTGTAGCTTGGGTTTTGCCATTGTTTGGGACAGGGCCTCCTGTAGCGCAGATGGCCCTTGAATGATGCTACTTAGGATGATCTTGAACTTCTTATCCTCCTGTCTCTGCTTCTAGTGCCAGGACAACAGGCACGTACCATTATGCTCAGTTTATCTAATGCTAGGGATCAGACTCAGGGCTTCATGCACGATAGGAGTGCAAACTACCAGCTGAGCTACATTACTAGCCCCTGGTTTTATGAGTTTTTGTCTTTTACTATAATAAACAATGCAGCAATAAAAGATAGCCAATCACTTAGATAATATATAAGCACTCTATGAAAGACAAAGGAAAAGTACAAACAATAACAGTTAAAAATACTTCAGAACACCCCTTGGTCAAATAATAGAGAGAGGATTATGGATTCTAATCAGGCCTAAAACACTTAAGAGAGACTTATCATTTGGAACTAATGACTGTATCACCAGAAGTCGATAGGTCAAGGAGCTGAGCAAACAGAGCTATGATTATGATAACCACCCACACTGATTTAAATGCAGCATAAATATGTCTACAATGGAAAAATTCCAATATTAACCAGAGAATAGGAATCAGGGCTTTTCAAAACTATTATGATTGTATTTCCCATGAGTAGATATTTATTGCAACCATACTTAACTCTTTCAAAAGATAATTATAGCTGTATTGTGGAGCCCCTGTACAGGGTCATTTTCAAATGCTACAGTATTCAAATATGGTTTTTAGGTGCCAAGAATTTGCTTCAAACAAAATTGTATATAAAATACTGATAAATAAAATAAGTAAGATGCTATAAAAAATGCTTCAAAGATTAAGAGCATGTACTACTCTTTCAGGAGATGTGGGTTCAGTTCCTAGCACCCACATGAGCTGGCCCACAACTGACTATAACTACAGCTCCAAGGACCAACAACTCTCTCCTGTCACCTGTCCTCTTCAGACACCTGCTTTCATGCATACATAACCCCCCACACATACAATGATTAAAAATAAGTCTTGATAAAGTAAAATATGTTCAAATGGGATAATATGTCAACTACTGGAATGGGAGACTAATGGACATGGAAGAGAATGGAGAGCAGAAGGATACAGACATGGGGACTCAGCCTTCTCCCATTTGGTGGACCCAGAGAACTGTCAGTGAACCCCAGGGGCTCCTGGAAGAACAGTGTGAAGGCAGATCTGATGGATCTTAGCACCAGACTCTTGACTACTACTGTAAGGTGGACTATACGGTTCAATTTCTTACCATACTTAAATGTGAAAGAGCTCATTTAAAATACTACTATATGTACTAAGATTCTATTCAAATAGCAATAACCCAGCACTCATCATAGTCAGAAGGGAGCACAGCAAGTATTTTGATCTGTCTGTACTAGCCACTGATTCCAATTGCCTATGTGTATATTCAATTTTAAATATTTATAATAGTATTTTATTTTAAACTTTGTATGAATTATGCTGTTTTATTTTCTTAGTTTCTCTCCCTTTTTCTACCTCTAAGTAACCACTGTAACAGCTTGTTCTCTATCATTCTATACCTTTATGCTCATCCAAATTTACATAGACATATGGTTAAGTCTTCAAAGAACAAGACTTTACTGTTAATGCATTTGAAATTATTTCCCTCCCTCCTCTCTCTCTCTCTCTCTCTCTCTCTCTCTCTCTCTCTCTCTCTCTC
>JADRCH010000073.1:1701393-1740312 GCA_019843965.1 Rhynchomys soricoides | reverse complement strand
CTCTCTCTCTCTCTCTCTCTCTCTCTCTCTCTCTCTCTCTCTCTCTCTCCCCCCCCCCCTTGGAGCCCAGGGAAGAGGGAGAGGAGGAATTGTGGGAGCCAGAGAGGTCAACAAGGACACTGAGAGAGCACAGCCCTCAGAATCAATTAAGCAGAGCTCATAGGGGCTCATGGAGACTAAAGTGGCAATGAAGGAGCCTGTATGGGTCTGAGCTTGTGGGTTCCGAAGCCGGATGAGGAATGGTGGAGCACTGTCCCTTCCCTGGACAGCTCTCAGACAGCACTGCAGGAGTGGGGTCACTCCCTACCCAAATCAGGCTTGGTTCTACTCAACTCCATAGGGGCAAAGACCACGTCAGGATAAAGACTGTTAAACTTCTGTTTCCCTGCCAGAGAACCGGAAATCATGTGACCAGAAGTCTCCTGATCTAGCGCTGTGCTTGGAAGGTCTCTGCCCCTCTCCTTTCCTCCCTCATCCTTTTGTCTTCCCTCCCCCTTTCTGGAGCTATATAATCTAGCCCCTCTATTCCAATAAATGAGCTGTCTCCAACACAGTTTTCTGGGTCTTTTATACCTACTATACTCACGGCCAGATACCCTGCTCTCCACCCAGCTCTTCTGTTTTATGAGACCGCCAGTATGTAATGGCCAACAGGGGGGTAGAGAACCCACGTGCACTAGTCTTATGCATATTTTTATGGTTGGTGGCTTGGTGCTTTTGTGGGACTCCTGGGGGTGGAAGTAGGTGTGTTTCTGACTCTTTTGCCTGCGTTTGGGACCCTGTTCCTCCTACAAGGTTACTTTGCCCAGACTTGATGTGAGGGTTGGTGTCTGGTCTTACAGTCTTGTTGTGCAGTGTTAGGTTGATGTCTCTAGGAGGTCTGTTCTCTTATGGGGAGATGGAAGGATGAATCTGGTGGAGAGGGGAGGTTGGGGAGAACTGGGAGGAATGGAGGGAGGAGAAGCTGTGGTCGGGATGTGTTAAATAAAAGAAAAATAATTTGAAAAATCATAAAAGTAATGTTGGATATTTTTGTGGTGTTGGCAATTTTGTTTTCTTTTCTATGAACTGCCCACTGATAGTCTTTACCTGTTTTTCTATTGTCTTTAGAAGTCTGTTCAGGGCACTAGCCTGAGATGGCTACCCGTCCAGCGCTACACAGGCCTGAGGGGCAGACCATGCCTATGATGAAACTTACTTGGCACCATATGCACAAGTGGGCATAGCACTCCTGAGACCACTCCTGAAATGACTCCAGACACTCAAAGACCCCAGGAGCCACTAAAGAGGAACAAGCAAGTGGTAAAAAAATGGAAGAGAAAAGAGAAACAGAAGAACATGGGCACAATGAAGAGAGGCAAAACTAGAGACCGGATGGTCGTGAGTAACAGCCTGATGTGAGTAGCTGGTGATGTCACCTGAGACTATGATGTGGTCCTGACCTATGCTGAGACTGGTCTGTGTCCAAAGGCCAGGCAGACTTCCACAATCTGGGCTGCCACCCAGGGACTAGTAGATAACTGAGGATTATGAAGAACTGGCCCCACCCCTCACCTGGGAATCATAGGCAAGCTGTCTCTCAGGGCACTAAAGCAATAGAGCTGACCCTGCCTCTAGTCAGCTGTAGTACTCCAGAGAGTGGGCCCTGAACTTTACAGGAGTGGTGGATAAGCCAGCACTAAAGATAGCTGGTTCCACGACTGTCTTCAGGGTGGTGGCATGGATGAGGGAGAAATACCCCCTTCTACACCCCCCCCACCTATGACAGGTGGGAGACCTGGCCCCTGGGTCGTGAGAGCAGGAGCCTCACTAGCTGCAACACTTGTGAGAGCAGGCCCTGAACCTTACCTGGACAGCACAATAATGCTGATCCTTATGGCAGGGGCATGGGTAAGCTGACCCCACCACTTTTCTGCCTTGTGGTGACATGAGTGAAGGAGAGATGACTTTCCCCACCCTTTTCCCCTGCCACCTATGGCAGGCAGGAAAGCTGGCCCTAAAGTCATCAGAGTGGGAGATCCTGTCCTGCTCCTCACCTGCTACAGCATTCAGGAGAGCAGGCCCTTCATGTCACCTGGGCAGCATAGCATAGCTGGTCCAGCATGTGGGGATTGTGGGTGGCCTGGCTCTGAAGGTATGAGTATGGGGGAGCCAGCCCTGCCTCTGTCTTGGAAAGACACTCTTCTCCCCCTCTTATCCCTTGCCATTATTTCAGAGAGGTGAACTGGCCCCAGGGTCATGAGAGTGAGAGAGCTGGCCCTGTCCCTCACTGACTACCACACTCAAGAAAGCAGGTCTTGTACCTCACCTGGGCAGCAGGATAGAGCTGGCACTGGTGGTAGAGATATCTAGTGAGCTGGCCTTGAAAGTATGAGACCTGGAGAGCCAGCAGGCTAACCTGCTCAGATACCTCTCAGGCCCAGATCCAGGGCTTTGAACTGGGCCAACCCAACATCTACCCCACCAATGAACTAACTGCTGGGGTGCATGAAGGGGCCAGTCTTACAGATCCAAAATTACAGGATCTCAATGACACAGGGCAACAACAGGACTCCAAAAGGAGTACCAGTGAGGTTCCAGGATAGAGTAGCAGAAGCCAAAGATCTCTTCCAGACCAAGTCATTACAATGAACATCCGTAAGCAAACAAATGTGGACAAAAGGGACATGGCGGCACACTACAACTTCCATAAGGAGATTTCTCCTCTGATGTGAGTGAGGTTATAAGGCTAGAGAGTGGGTACAAGGTGGGAGAGAGATGAGTGGAAAGGGTAAACCTGATGGGGCAGAAACAACAAGAAGTTTACAGAAAAAGTCCATTAGGGCTTCTGTAAGGAGTTATTTGATTCAGAATTCCAAGATAAAAAAATAGAACACGGTTAGTGAGATGGTTCAGTGGCACCTGCCGCCAAGCCTGAGAATGAGTTAGGTCCGAAGAACCAACTTCCACAGTTGTCCTCTGACGCCCTACATGAACACTGTGGTATGTGGGCATGAGCGTGCAAACACACACACACACACAAACATACACACACACACACACAAAATAAATGTTTTTAAAAGATAGATAAGAACAGAAAATATAAAATAATATATATAGAATTTCTATCACTTATTATACAGTCAAAAATTTAAATATATGTATGTGCATACATATATATATACATACATATACATGTATGGTTAGTGTTTAAATATGGCCTTTAGAGTTACATGCTGAAACTAACTCCTAATGTAATGGGGAGTGAGTTAAAATAGACTTATAATTATAATTTGAATACTTGGTCTCCTGTTGGTGGAACTGGTCGAGACAGCTCTGACTCATGCACTTCCATCTTTCTCTCAGAGTCAGAGGAACTGTAATATGAAAGGTCCAGAGATCTAGAAACTCAGAGGCAGCTTGGGTAAGGCCTACAGCATAGTGAAAAAGAACATTTGTCATTTTAGCATAACATCCACCATTCCACAAAAAGTTTAAAATCCTTCCTAGTAAGTGGAGACATGTAGCAGAATCTTCTTGTTGCAAACTCAGAAACAGTTCTGTATATTTTGTCCCTGTGATATGGGAATCAACAGTGATTTAGCTCAGCATTTATTATATGGCAAGTCCTGGCCCATATTATTAACCTTCCATCCCATGTATGGTCCTCATGTTACAGTAATCACACAACACAAACCTGTAATGCAGTGATTATCACACCAATTCCTTGAGCAGCCAAGGCTCAGGAAGGTCAAGCAGATTCCCCACATTCGCATAGCTGGGTACATCAATACAAGGGTAAACTGCAAACCAGGTTCTTATGTTCAGGCCATTCTTTCCTCCATACCCATTAGAAACTCAGCACCCAGGATAGGGCACTAATTAAAAAGAGCATCCCTTCAGCTCCTTCAGTTCTTCTCCTAACTCTTCCATTGGGGTCCCTAGGCTCAGTCTGATGGTTGGCTGTGAGTATCTGCAGAAGGGAGACCAGGAAGAGGGACAACATTAGAAATGTAAATAAATAAAATAACCAACAAAAAAGTGCACCCCACAAAGCTGCACTCCTAATATGATCCAAGCTATTTTAAAATAGCATGTGATTTAAAAATTGATTCAAAAACCACTAATGGATAATGTAGTTTTCAGAGACTATAATAATCATGATAATAATAGATAATAGATAAAATCAAAGTGCTCAATACACGGTGGGCATATTGTTAGGACTTTACATGAACTTCCCTATTAAATCCTCATTACAACAACTCAAGGACATATAGTAATTTTTTGAGAAGACAAAATGATAAAATTACTTGTCCAAATTACAAAGGTTGTGAGTTCTAGACTCGAACTGAAATTCAATGTCCAAAGACTTCTCCTATAACAAAATAATTTTCAAGTGTTTCCCATGAGTAAGTGAATGTGTATTTATATTTTAATCAGATAAAAACAATAAAGATTAAAATTAAATAAGAACTGCTTTTCCTACACTATGCAGCAAAACATGAGAACCCGAGGCAACCCAACAGTGGCACCATGAAAAGGTTGAGGTAGGCTGTAAGGCCTTTTATTCTGAACCAGGACAAGTGTCTTTGAGGTCACACTATCTTGAGGTCACTCACCTTCTCCAGGCAGAAGAAGTATGCTTCTCCATAAGTTCGGTTCACACCCTCCTAGGCACCAGGCCTAGAGCTGTACAGAAATATTACCACTGTTGGCCAGACCTGACCTTCTCTTTTTTTGTAGAGACCCTGACTTCCTGCCTCTTTCACCTCCATTCCCTTCTGGTTACCTACAATGATAGCATGCAAATATCATTCTAAGAATGATATACAAAGACATAAAACTCACAGTTACCATTCCAAAACTGAAGGCAAGGCTGCCAGCTTAGTTTATAGTTGACCAGCTGGTCTGCTCCTGCTTGTCTCCTAAGCTCAGGACTATACACTGACAGAGGCCTGGATCCTCTTGGCTCTGTGGATTTCCACGTTCTTGCATGTGTTCCGTTAGCAGATAGTGGCTGGATTTTCCCTAGTCACTCTGTTCCTGGCTCACCCTTGACTACTTGTGACATGTTCTAATGAACTGATTGTACCTCCCAGCTAAACTTGATACTGCCCTTCAGACCAAGCAGCTCTGAGAGCTGAACCTCTGAGACCCACTGCCAAATCACTGGTATACAATTGTGTGGCCTCCCACTTTCTTCTTCTGGAGGTCTCCCTGGTCCATCTGGATCCCATGTGTGGCAGGCTGGGTGGAGAAGTATTCAGAACAAGGGAAGCCTAAGTAAATGAAAAACCTTCCACAGATTGTATTCTTTGATGACACGAACCTCTGCTGGGCTTGTTTCAGTGAAGCTATAGTGTATATACTGTACTCTGAGAACCTTTCTTAGAACAATATGTTGTCATTTGAGAAGCTAATATGTAACAACTGGGCTCTCTAGGGAGTATCATCTCATACTAGAGAACTTTGAAACACTCTGCCTTCATCTCCCTTATTGGAGATCCACAATTCACATTCAGGTCTGCAGGAATCTGGGAGATACTGCAGTAAAGAAACATACTTTAGTAGCTTTCATTCAGTGAGTCTCAAACTTATGAGGTCAACTCTCTTTTCCTCAGAAAAACTATGAATCGCACCTTGCATGCCAGTGTTCACATACCCTATCTAGAGAATGCTGGTGTCCGAGAGTAGGTAAATCAGAGTTCTTCTGTCAGAGCAACTACACCTCTAGCCAGACACATGTCATTTCATTAACCAGAACCTCAATTTCTTCTTCTATAATGTGGCAGTTAAATTAACACCATTGTATTTATTTTACTTTATATTTTTCAAGACAAGGTTTCTCTGTGTAGCCCTGGCTGTCTTAGAACTCACTTTGTAGACCAGGCAGGTCTCAAAATCAGAGATCCACCTGCCTCTGCCTCATAAATACTGGGATTAAAGGCCTGTGTCACCATGCTAAGACCACTTTAAACAACTCCTGAAAGAACTTAAAGTAACCATGGTTTATCCTCAGAGTGTCTCCCATGGATACAGATAATGTCTGCTTCAGGTCCTACAAACTACCCAATTTCCAACCACTAAGCACAGTTTTTGTAAGAGAGCCTTCCTTTGAAGAAATTTCTCGGGGGGCGGGGGGTAAGAAGAGAATGAACAAGAAGAATGTGAGACACAGACTCTTGTTCTTCCTCCTAATTGGGCCCCTTTTATGATGTGAGTTTCTCCAAGAGTGAAGACTCCTTTAGGACTCCACACTCAATCTCCTCTGCCATCTAAAGTCTGTGTTTGACAATACCAGTCACTCAGACACCACCAATAAGCTGTAATCTCACACTTGGGGACATATGGATTTCCTGTGCTGAATAGAGCCTTTGGCTCTATGTCAAACCTATGAAATCAGAATTGGGGTACAGTGGGACCTGAGAATGCTGTTTAACAGATTTCTTGGGTGGGGTGGCTCTTAAATTCTTACAAAGACTGAGGTCTACTGCCTGACACTTCATGCCCTCCCTCCTCTGACAAGGTTGGTTCCTTTGTTGTGGAGGCAAATGACAGCAACATCTACCACATTAGTGGTACACGCACTATAGGCAAATCAGACGTGAATGCTCAAAGGGCACTAAGAATAAAGCCTAAAGATAGGCCCAGCATTAATAGGAAAAGGAAGTCTGAAACGAAGGCAGCTGTATTAGTCGTAATAAATCAAGGTTTCATTCAAGGGTACTATAGCAAATGAGGTGGAGATGAAGGAAAAAAGTCCTGGATGTACTAATGGGCAAGAACAGGGAAAGTCTGGCTGAATTCCAAGACACAGGTCACTGCGTGGCTGGTATTTGTCTTGCCTTTTGTAACATGCTCTGGCTGAGTACTTATGTATTACTATGTTTTCAGGAACAGAACAAATCTATTAAAGGAAAGGAAGGCCATAGGCACCATTAACTTACCATTGCTGAGTTGCTTTCTGCTTTTATACTCCCTATAAAATATAAGGTACAGCTTAATTCATGTGGAATATTCAAGCTGTCTTACTATCTTTGGGGATGGTCACCTCCTTGTCTCCAAAGCTACATGACAAAGCTCATAAGGTGAACAGTCCCCAGAACACTGTACAAAGACCCTGAGACCTCCCATCAGCATGGGACTGTTCTTTCCAGTTGCTGGGAGCTAGATTCCTCCCCCAGCACTTGTGACGTCTCAGAATCTTAGAAGTAGAGATTCTCTGTCCCTTTGAAAGTTAAACAAGAATCAGGTGGACTCCAGTTAAGAAGCAACTCTAGAGCCTTCTTCATTCCTGGCCGACCATGGTGAAATCATCAAAGACAAACTCTAAAGCTAGCTCTCCATTTTCTTCCAATCCCACTCCCTGAGAAGCTGACCTGGCTTCTCTACCTTTGTGACACCATTTGCGCTGAGATTTGCTATCCTTTCTCCCCCCCCCCACCCCCCATCACCCGTGGCATGAAACAAAGAGAGTAAACTGGGAAGTAAGAGAGACCTAGACTGCATCCTACCCGGTCATTAACACGCTGCGCAAATTAGATTGCTTTCTCAGTGGAAGGCTTTGCCCTGAGTATAAGAGGTATAGGGTCTGCCTCATGAGATGAACACAAAGCTCTTAGCTCTTAGCTCTTCTTATCTCTGGACACATAGTGTGCTTTTATTATATATCACAGTCTTCTAAATTCAAAATCCAAATGGTTCCTAAATAGCCAGAAGATATTTAATTGACTTGAAGAGTTATGAAAAGACTCTGCAAGAGAACAAGTCTAGGCACTTTACTGACTTTCGTAACATCAGCTAAGAAAGGAAGGAGTTTGAAGCATGTCTTTTGAACAGTTGGTATAGAATGCACATAAGAAGGGTGTTCTCATTTATTCTACTGAAATATATAACTCAAGGTGAAAAAAGTGCAGACAACCAACGTTCCTTCATTGAGAGATAAAACACGTTCAGAATTCAAGATGTACTAGAAGAAAACGTGGAAAGGAATCACACAGAAAGGTTTCTGGAAAAGCATCCTACTTCTGTGGTAGGAAGAGCCTTGGGTTGCCTCTCCATGTCCCTACCAATCTCCCTTGATTTCTGCTTTCTGGTTCTGAAGTTAAATGAATCACCTGGAAGTTAAAATGTAGTCATCTGAGCCCTAACTGCAGGTTTTCCTGCAAGGACTTCAGAGCAAAAGCTCAAGATTTACATTTTCAGCATGCTGCTGCTGTCAGCAGAATGAGACATCATTTTAAAGAATGCCACCATAATTCCAGCCTTGCTTAACATCTTCCGAGCTTGCAAGGCTCACCTATAATTTGAGGATAAGAATTTCTACCTCCTAGCATTCTCATAAAGTTAGTGGATTGACCATCAAAGTGTTTAGAATAGGTTCTTTTATATATTAAGACATTTATGGATAAGAGCTAGAAAATAATAATCCCAAAAAGGGCTGTGAAAAGAATACGCTCTGCTGTGAAATCCTCACATTTGCCACACCTAACTCATGTGGTCCCTCAATACTGGTCATTTTCTCTCCAGCACAAAATGAATCCTGTGCTGATTAGCATACACTACCATGCTATACTAAAAAACAATTTGGATCACCTACAGATGTGGCTTATACACCAAAATTTTTTTAGTATTCCCTATGTGCTAGGAAATTAAATAATTCATAAACATTTTTTCTGTCTCCCTTACAACATTCCTACAATACCAGACTACTATCAGAGAAATGGATCTGTAAGAGTCCCCAACCATCTTACATATATCGTTTTGTGTTCAATTGTCCAGTCAAAAGTAGGATTTGAACCTCCTAAGCCATCTAATTGCACACCTTGAGCTCTTCACCACCAGAATCCTAGACAACAGACTACATCTTCCAGTCATTCCATCTGGCAGCAGCTTCTGGGCATACAAGATTCGGAGGTGTAATTACTCTCAGTCAAGGGGATGGTTATTGGAATTGATTAGGAGTATCTAGCTGCCCTTATAGCGAGGAACAACACATGGAACAGATGTTTGCAGCCCCTGAATTTTGCTATAGCAACACAGATGGTGGAAAAGGTCTTCTAACTTCACCAAAGATTATGTTTAAATACATACAAATCAGGTGACTGATGATTTCAGATCTGTGGTAGAGCTTCTCTGTCCACTGTCATTTAATATGCCCACAGGTGAAGGCAAACTGCTATGTGACTAAGCCACAGCTGGGGAAGATTCAAAATCATTTCTCTTTGGACTTCAGTTTTCTAAGGTTGTCCATCTGGCATGACTGATAACAAGTTTCTGGACAGGACATCTAGATTTAAAAAGGAAAAACTATTTCATTAGGGTGAAACCTTTAAAAGTGTTGATCTTCTATATTCTATTTGTCAATATTTCTAATTATTCAAATGCCAATGCATAAGAAAGCTGCCACGGGATTTGTTTAAAAAGCGTGCTTCCAAATCACCTGAAAAATTCTAATACAGAGAGCCAGGAATGGATCTGAGTAGAATATATTCAAATATTGCTAATAGTTAGGAATAAATAGCATTGATCCAAGCTTGAGTAGACAGTTCCTGGGAAGAAGTCCTTGTGAAGGGGATTTTGTGCATGGCTCTGAGGGTCTCCTTGCAATCTGTGATATTGCCATGCTGTGAAAATGAACATTTGCCGGTCCACTTTGGTTCTGACAACTCCCAGATCTGTTTCACAACTTAGTGATAATTGAAAAACAAAAATTTAAAATACTGCTGTTAATTTCACAATAAATATATGACTTATTTATCTTAACAGTACAATTGATATATACTGTATATTTGGGAGAAAGTAGGTCCTCTGTATAACAGAGAGTGCTTAATCTTTGGCTAAGCAGGGCTCAGTATACAAACAGCTTCAGAATGTTTTCAGATGATTCTGCAAACCCTCCCTGTGTACTCTCCTTCACTGATGAGAAGGAAGTGTATCACTGAGTACTTGATGTTTGATGGCAGTGGAGTCAAGTTCCCGCTTGGACACATACTGTTGCTTGGAAGCAAGAATTGAATTCTTCTGCCTGTCACCCACACCAATAAAACAGGAATCCAAACTTGATTAAACTATCATTTTACTGGAAATAGAAGAATTGCCAGGCATTTATGGTCAGTCTAGGCTACAGGGCTGGTGTTAGGTCAGCCAGGAATGATAACAAAAACTTTGTTAAAAACAAGAAAAAAAGAAGAAAAGAAAAGAAAAAAGAAAGCAAAACAAGCAAACAAAAAGAGTTTGTCTCAGAAAACGTCACGGACAGATGTGTTTTAGTAAGATTAAGGTTCCAATTGCTTTGTGC
Source organism: Rhynchomys soricoides (assembly GCA_019843965.1). NCBI lineage: Eukaryota > Metazoa > Chordata > Mammalia > Rodentia > Muridae > Rhynchomys > Rhynchomys soricoides. The sequence continues at coordinate 1,730,033 of JADRCH010000073.1, read as the reverse complement.
TTAAACTCATATTTAAGTATGTTTAGGTTTCTGAGTAGATGGTGAGAGAGTGTATTTGAAATGAATGTATGTAAAAATGAATGTACACGGAAGGGAAGAACACCAGGCACATTATTAGGAATCAGGAAGCACTACCCCCACACCAGTTCTGCCTATAACTGAAGGGTGGCCTTAGCTTTACCATGGACTTTTTCAGAATTTTCATAAACAGTAACAGTGAAGAGTTGGACTGTAGGGACAGCAAATGTGCTAATCCAGGAGACAAGCAGTCTGGAAGTTGGCTTCAGAGACTCAGCTCTCATTCTGTCTTAATGTCATCAAGCATGCTGCAGACAGAGCTGTAGTTTATTAAGAAATGTCTGAGGAGAAAGAAAGGGAAAGCCAAAGCTGTCACTGCACTGGGAGAATTATTTGATGCCATTTGTCTTTGTGACACCAAGGAGAAGGGCACAAGGAGATTCAGCAGCTACATTTAGTTTGTAATGACCTTTCACCTCTGTTGACCTCTGACCTGGCTGTTTTAATCACACAGACACAGGAGCTGCACAGGGTAACGTTTCAGGAGGCAATTCTCTTTTGTAGTGTAGTGGGAGGAAGAGATTGAAAATAAAATCTTTCCACTAAGACAAATGGCAGCTGAGCTGCAGCTGACAAAGGGTTAACAGAGCTTCAGGTCCTGCTCCCCTTAGCTGTTTAATTGCTGCAAGCCAGGGAAGCAGTTGCAGGCCAGAGCTTTGCTACAGAGGCCTCATTTGTCAAAGACCTGTCAGAAAGCGCCTCTAACTGAATGGATTTATACAGAAACCAGGAATTGGGTTTGTTTCCCAAATGTGAGTGACTTGAACCCTCTTGACTTGTCCCTCAGAAGAAATTCTCTACAAAATTTCCTTTCAGATATTAATACATCATTTCCCGATACCAAAATAAACATACCACAGACAAAGAATGGGTGGTTTGTGAAAACCATTTGTGTGTGTGTGTGTGTGTGTGTGTGTGTGTGTGTGTGTGTTTGTGTACATGTGCATGTGTGAAGCAAGGATTTTAAACTTGAGCATGTAATTGCAATCCCCAGGGAAAGCTATTCAACCTATTGCTAACTCCACCTTCCTCTTGATCCCAGTAGGTCTGGGTAGAGTCCAGGAATTAGAATTCTGACAGTTTCCAGGTTATACTGAATTTTTTTTTCTTCTGAACTGCTTGAGAACTACTGTCCTAATCCACCCACTGTCTTCTTCACTGAACACTGTCTTCTCTCTGTGTTAACAGTTTATATTCATGCATACACACACCACCATAGACAAGTCCTACGAAGGCACCAAATATTAACAGATATTTTGAATATTCCCTGCGTATCTGTCGTATAAACCCTTTGAAGCACACATCATTTCCTCAATTAGAAGCCCATCCAGCCCAAACTCAACTCTCAAACCCGTGTCGTTAAATATTTTTCTATCTGCTTGAGTCCAAATTAACTGGCCTCAGACTGATGATGACTGTAATGGCCCATCAGGTAAAGGTGCTGGTGGTATGAGCAACCTGAATGTGAGCCCCAGAGTCTGCGAACAGTGAGTAGAGAGAACCATCTCCACAGGACCGTCCTCTGACCGCCACATTGAGGCACTGGCACTTGTGCCCACACACATCATGTCTTTATGCACTTAGGCATGCACACAAAAATAGTAAAGGTTTGAAAATTGACTGGTCTTCAAATATCTTGAGTCAATGTCATAGATATAGAGATAGAGATATATATGTATACATGTGTACTATATATATATATAAACATAAGAATATATACATATATATATTATATATTTGTACAGAATTATGATTCTAAACAGTTGAGTATAACTTTTCTTTCTCCTTATGTTACTTGGAACAAAAACAACAAAACATTACTCAAGAAATTTTGCAAAATCACCCTGCCCACAAAAGTATTCCAGTTCTGCCTGGATACCCAAGGACCACGGGATTAGCCAGGACCCTGACCTACTGAGACCAGAACAGTCCTGAGCAGACCAAAGGTCCATGTAAATGTCAAATGTAAGCGCCACCAACGTTTGTTGTGGTGGTGAGAGTGGTAGAGATACTGGAAGTGGGCTTTGGTGATTTGTTTGTTTCTTTGTTTGTTCATGTTGGTCTTTGCCGATGGAAATAGGAACAAGAGATAATATACAGCCATACTTCCTAAGCCTTAGAGAGGATCAGAAATGGCCAGTGGGAATGGTCAAGAACATGCAGTGCTGCTGTCCAGCTTCTGACCTAGTTCATCTAACATGAAGCCAAAGACTGAGTTTCTAACAAGTTCTCAAGTGATATCAGAAATGTTGGTCTGGTGTCCATATTTAAGGACTTTCATTTTAGAATAAACATATCTATGATTGTAACAGCTTTCCTCATCCTTCCTTTATCCCCAGACTCTACAGGCGTTACTGGAGTGCTTGGTGGAAATGTTGCATCTTTCTAGATTAGAGGATAAGGCAGTAACCTGACAAGGTATCACGTAGGTCTTCACAGAGATTGCTGCATAGAAGATCAGGGGCCAAAAATCATAAGTGTATAATGAAAGAGTGATCTAGTAACAGTAGGTAAGGTGGATGAGGAGACTTTAACTAATTCATTTATTCTCTGAGGAGATAATATCTACAGAAGCAGAGGCCTAACTAGAGCAAAGGAACAAGGGACAAAGGCACTGAGGTGGGAAAATGTTCATTATATTCCAGGAAGAGCAAGAAGACTGGTTGCTGGAGAGAGAGAATGCAAGCAGCAATACCAGGAGAAAAAAACGAAAGTGGAACCATCTGCATTTTAGTCAGGTCCTCTGGCTTTCCCTGCACACCTCTGGATTTGGGAATGACTTGTAATGCATTGGTTTCTAAAGCTTAACCACATCTCTTAATGCATGTTACAGAATGGGCAGAGATGCATCTAGAGGATGCAACACAGAATGCAACTTTGCGGGGTGAGGTTTGTTGCACATGCCTAGAGACTGGACTTGGTGTCTATTTTACTCATAGAACATGTTCTGCACTCAAACAAGTTTATAACAAGTATAGAAACTGGTGAGAAGGGCCAGCTCCTCTTGGTGAGAGCAGACAGAGTTATGTTTGGTCACAAAGGTGGATTTGAAGAAAGAATGAGATTTACATGTATACAACAGTGAATTGATTTTCCATGTGGATCAAATAGAATTTTGTTTATGAGAGAGAGACAGAGATAAAGAGACCTCAAACAAGATGGGACAGGGTTAGTGGCTAGAGCTGAACAAGTGAAGAGTTCCATCTTCAAATTATTTAAATTTCCTGAAAAAGCAATGGGGCAGAGTGGAAAATGGAGAACCAGAACCAAATCCTAGTGGGGAGAGACAATGATGGGCAGAAAAGATGTAGAGTCAATAGCTAAGTACCAGAAAAACACTGATCAGCTCTGGCCCAAACTGCATTTCAGAGCTGAGACAGACACAAAAGGAATGAAGATTAGTTCTCCTGTCCTTAAAAAATATGTGTATGTAACCAGTTGCCTTTATAAATGCAATGGAGAACACTTCATCCTATAAATAAGTCAGACTTGATTATTTAATATTAAAACAATGTCTTCGCTTTTAATGAGTACAACTGCCAATAGCCAGAACCACATGTTATGAATCACTCCTCGATTCTTCCTCTGCTTCCTAATTTCCTGCTAAGGAGACAGGGCTGAATGGAGTCATTAATCTGAATTAGAAATACTGTGACCTGCTCTGACTTCCTTGCTAACACCATGTGGCAGGGCTGGACCTGTGGGGGTTTCACTTTCCACTCTGCTCTGACAAAGAGAGGTGGACTGGGGTAGATGTTAACTAGTTCTGTTTTTAGGCTTCAATCTCTCCCCAGCTGGACTTTGTACAGCCCATTTACTGATCCAATTGCTGTTTGGGTATCTCACATTGAGCTTCTAAATTATCAATTTCAATTCTTTCAATGTTGCTAAATGATTAACTTTGCTTAGCCCCTTTCCAGAATTCTAAAAGTTCCTCTATGAAGCCTAAAATAATGTACTTCTTTATAATAGAGAGATGTCTTAGCTATCATCAACACCTGAGATATTTAAATTGTAAAGGATAAAAAATAAAAAGTTTCACAATTTGAGACACTCTTGTCAAATATGAGCTGTCAGCCTCTAGTATATGGGTCGAACAGTAGGAATACATGGCAGGGTTCATTGGAGGACAAGCCATTCACCTTGGCCAGAAAGCAAATGAAAAAGAGGAAAGGTCAAGGTCTCCAGAAAAAGGAAGATATCAAGGTCTCACAATCTTTTTTGTAAATATACTACCAGTTCTTCAGTGACTGCTTGCTGGGCTCCACCTCCTAAACCCTCCAATAGCAGCATTCTGAATACAAACCTATAACACTGGGGTCTTTGAGGGACACGTACCTTAATCACGACAGGAAATGTGCATTTTTCCTGTTGAACTGTGATGATCAGACTTTATCATCTACTTAAACGGATTTTTTTTTTTTTTTTAGAATCACCTAGGAAACATGCCTCCGGATGTGTCTTCAAGGGCATTTTCAGAGCTGCTTCACTGTGGAGAGAAAAATCTACCCTAAATGTAGCACGATCCCATGGGCTGAGGTTGCAGACTGAATAAAGAACAGAAATGGGAGGTGAGCCAACATCCAATACACAGCTCTGTCTACCAGTTGCCTCATTCTCCTGCCTCCAGGAATCCCATCCCTGATGGACTACACCCCTAAGATCGTGATCTAGAAGAAACCATCCTTCCTTAGACTGCTTTGGTCAGGCATTTAGTCACAGCCATGGCTGTGTGGTAACTGATGGAATGGTTACCTCACTGTGGTGCCACAGAGGGAGGATGCTGAACGGAGGAGATGCATCTGCAGTAAGCCTCTTCCATCACAGACTTAGATCAGAGGCAACACAGTCAAAGATCTTTGAGAGTCTAGGTGCAAACACATCACTTTATAGCTGGGGAACATTTCTTTTACAAACATTTCATAATGTGACCTTTGAAAATAAATAAGAACTTCAAGTTTATTAATTTACTTCCATGGCTAAATACCTGGTAAAAATTACAATGGACATTTTTAGGGCTAGTGAAAAGTATGTGTTAGCTCCTGAATTTTGGTCCTTGTTCAGGAAACAGTCACACATTACAGCAGACACCTAAGGAGAGCTCCAAGCAGCCACCTATGTCCGCAGACAGCCCCCCAGCTTGCCCACCTCCTTTCTGACTCCTGACTCATCACCCTTATTGTTAATTATTGGAATTAGTCCAGAAATAAAAGTGGATTTGAAAGACCAGCAGGCAGATCTGGTACGTGCTGAAGCAGGTGATGCTGCAGCCTTCCAAGGTTGTTATCAGGGACAACAGCTACATTCCCTCAGTAGGTTCTGGATACTTTTCCAGACTCTGAATACAGAGCTGATGGGTGTTAAACCCACTGGCCTCTACCTCTACCATTCTGGGACACTCAGTGTTTTTCGTGATTGCTTTTGAATTTTTTCCTAACTGATCTGCTTGTCCACCCCCACTGGCACATCCTAAGTGGTACAGTCCCTAAAAGTGCTCCATCTGTAGCTTATTACTCATAGCCAGCATCCCCTCCTCCGTCCTCATGCCTAACCTCCTCCTAAATGACCCAGAGTGACTAGAGCCAACTTGCTTTGAAGCTTCAGGCATTAGTGTTTTGTTGCTGCTCTAGGACTATGAAAAACTCAAATCATATTCTGCAGTCATGAGCCTCAGGGTCCTATGCAGTCTAATAAGTCAATCAGCTCCTTCTAACTCCTTCCCTTTGGGCTGGCAAAATCATTAACATGGCTTCCCTCCTTCCTCAGCTGCCTATTTACCTATTTACCTTGATTCTCAGGAATCTTCTCAACTCAATATCATTTGAAGGTAGGAGGGAGTTTAATACATTTAGCTCAGAAATGCAGAAGTTCTGTCATTGATTGTCCACCTTCTGTTTTTGTCAAGTGCCGGCACAGCAAAAGCAACCCCTGAGAGTGTCTTCCAAAGGCACAGCTCCCCAAGGGCCTAACATGCCCCTATTAGACCCTGAGAGCCCAGCTTGGAGACACTTACAGTCTCAACAAGGAAGCAGCCATTTCTCTTGTAAGAAGGCACTAGGGGGAGAGCCAGGAGAAAGCATTTTACATGGATCAGAAAGTGGGAGGCACTTGGTCCAAACACAGCCACCCTCAAAACCCTGGCTAGAAAAGGAAACTTAAAATGGCTTTCTAAGTCCACTGGAATTATTTCACATACTGGGTGACTGCTTATGAGAGTCAGTTTTGTTGATTCTCAAGAGGGCTATGAGATTCTCCCCAAGACACCTAGCAATCTTTTCCCTCTTCCTGCAGCCTCAGTGGCCCAGCCTGGATGCTTAACAAGAAGTTTCCACCATAAGGCTATTGATGAGGGGAAAGACTTCTGCCCCAGCTGAAATCCCAGCCCAGAGCTCAGGTGAGCAATAGCCCAATGGAGGAACTGCATCTCTAACTCTGATACTCTCAGAATACCAAAATGTTATGCATGGTACCCTCCTTTACCTGAGGGCACACATTTCACATCTAGCCTGTAGCCAAATTCACAGCCCATTTCTCTCTGATAACACACACTCACACGGTCATCTGCATTTGCAATAATATAAATGGTGGGCTCTTGTCTATATTTCCTTCATAACTGTTCCCATTCCTTCCTTTCATCAGCATTTTACAGTGAAGCAGAATCACCCCGGAGAGGATGGCATCCCAGCAGTATAATCCCTGAGGCAACATGGGCAGAGTCACAGGAGCCCATGTTCAAATCCCAGTCAGCACTTTACAGTGACAAAGCATCATCCTGTGTTGCCCAATGTCCACCCAGAGAGCAAAGCAGAGCCAGGACAAATAGGTTCCATGGGGCTCTGGTCACCGGAAATGCTGAGAGTATTATATCTCTTAGAAGAGCAGTAAGGAGGTTTGGGAAGCCTGAGTAGGACAGGTATCTGAAGTCCTAGGTTTGAGGTCAGCTACCATGGCAGCAACAGCACCAAGGGCAAAGGTGGCAGCAGCAGTGTGAGTACAACCATTCAGGCATGATCAAAGTCTAGCAGTGAATGCTTTGGGAGAGAGAACTTTCCCCCAAGTGTTACAGCTCCATAAAAGTAGCCACTTTCAGATGATCCTTGGTGAAATAACATGTGTGCTTTAGTTCATGTAGACAGAGGCTATATAAACTTTGAGGCATGGGGTGGTGTGATGGCTTGTATATGCTTGGCTCAGAGAGTGGCACTATTGAGGTATGGCCTTGTTGGAATAGTTGTGTCACTTTGGGTGTGGGCTTTAATACCTACCTCCTAGTTACCTACAAGCCAGTATTCTGCTAGCAGCCTTCAGATGAAGATGTAGAACTCTCAGCTCTCCTGTACCATGCCTGCCTGGATGCTGCCATGCTCCCACCTTGATGATAATAGACTGAACCTCTGAACCTGTAAGCCAGCCCCAATTAAATGTTGTCCTTAGAAGAGTTACCTTGGTCATGGTTTCTGTTCATAGCAGTAAAACCCTAACTAAGATCCCTAGGTGGGATTTAGGGATAGGTGTTTCCTATTGGCTTAGTTTGAGATGGTAGTGATGCTTTGAAGGAGTCCAGATGTTTTCTTATGTTACTGAGACTGTCCAAGTTCCTCTCAGTGGGGCATCATGGTTACAAGATCCAAAGCACTTATAGAAATGGGTAGGGAGTGGCTTGACTACCCATCTCAAGCCTTTGAGATTCTCCAGGGTCTGAGCTCACTCAGCCTTATCAGTTCTGCTGCCTGGTGGCAGGGACCACTTGCTCTACAATCCTGAAGAATCAGGATCACAGCAATGTGATGTCAGAGGTGATGTGGGCAGCGTCACAGGAGCCCAGGTTCAAATCCCAGTCAGCGCTCTGCTGTTTGCATGGTTTGGGGAGCTATCTAAGCTTCCTAAAACTTGAGTGTAGAGGGGAATGATGATTCCCTAGTTGGTTCTTGATTGTGTCAATAAAGAAGGTGAGAGTCAATTGCTAGAAGAAGGGTAAATGCGGGACTTCTGAGTCCTAGGAGAAAGGGAGGAGATACAGGGAAGAGGAGGGGTTTTGGCGGCCAGGCTTGGGAATGAGAAGAAAGTAGCAGTCATGTAAGGTCTTGGGGAAATCAGAACTAGCGGCCTCCACCACTGGTGGTTAACCAAGGTCAGTGGAGGCTGGCTGAAATAGACTAGCTGGTACAGGTTAGCTCATAAGTTTAGGGTAGATTCTGCACCCAACAAGTGTGCTATCTGGCAAGTTCTAAGATAATATAGGTTTCAATGTTTTTCTTCTGCAGAGCAGAAGTGGGCAGAGAAAGAGAGCAAAGGAAGAACAGCAAATTGGGAGTGAGGCTGGTTGCAACTGGTCTTGGAACTAAGCTGGGAGCACAGGCCACCGCCCCGGGGAAAGGGGGAAGGGTGATTTTAAAATTACACACAACTCTCAAAGGTCTTCATGAATAAAATGGAGTCAATGGTAGCACCTACCATGTGTAGCTATGAATGGATAGTACTGCCTAATGGATACATATGTGAGCCACACATGTGATATTAAATTCTCTTATGTTTTAAATAAAGGAAAACACATTAGTGGAATTAATGTTATTTCTCTTTTATATAAACCAACCCATCAAAATAGTATCTCAATACCAATATATAAATCATAAATAAGAAATTCTAATTCCACTACATCTTTGAACGGTGATGTATTGTATATTTATGCAGAATTTTAACATGTATTAGGCAGGTTCCAAATGTTGAGTAGCCATGTGTGATTACAGTATAGGGAGTACCTCCTTAAAAGATGGAAGGTGTTAAGTAAAGGGAGTCCTTCCCATTTAGTTACTGTGATCCTTGTCTTTGTAGTTACTGTTAAGTTAAAGACTTTTTATCTGACACTTGACAGAAGCAACTTAGGGGAGGAAGTATTTGTTTCACTCACTGAGGGTACAAGTGATCATGTCAGGAAAGCTGTAGAACAAATAGGAAGCTGGTTACATACATTTCCTCAGTTAAGACTCGGAGAAAAATGGCTGCTGGTGCTCCTTATCTTGCAGTCCATGAGATGGTGCTACCCACACACAGGGTGGGTCCTCCTTTAGTTAAATCTATCTGGAAAACATCCTCATAGACATGTCCAGAAGTATGTTTCCTGGGTGATTCCAAATTCAGTCAAATTGACAATGGAAATTAGCTATGGAAGATATTTACAAACCAAACTCTGAAATCACACAGCCCCAGTATTAAAGAGCTGATTCTTGAGTTCTCTATGGTGATCTCTTTCTGTGATTGAATATCTAATGATTTGATGCTCAGCTTCCTGTTCAAAGGTGTCTCTGTTTTCCTGCTCTGAACCATACAGGCAGATTCTGCTGCCAGCCTGAGTTACAGCTTGTCAGATGCTTGAGTTCTTATTACCTCCTATGCAAATCCCTCAGCCTCTTGAATGTTCCTAATGATAGGCAGCTCACCATGTGCCTAATACAGCCGTTCCTTCTTTATGTGAGCTCCATTGTGTCCCCGCCTTCTACTCTTCAGTCATCATGGCAACATCTGAAGACACATAGAACAAGCTAAAGCCTTCCCTGTGGGACAGCCTTGCCTATCATGGCCATTAGCTCTGAAGTGTTCTCTCAGTCTTCGGCGTGAAAATAGCCTGCTTATCTCCATAGCTGCTCCTGTGGCAGTGATAGCTCCAGGTCCAGATGGTCAAAGAATCCTGGGTATGCATCTTTTTGTGGATTTCAGTTCATAGAACTAAACACAGGATATCCTGTGAGGGCCTAAAGGCAAATAGTCCTAGTGAGAGGTGACCACACCATCAGTGCCGCTTTCTTCACAGCTGTTGCAAACCTTCAACCCAGATGGAGCTTGCATGTTCTGCATGGCTAGGAAGCTAGCCTGGGGCTGAAATCCGAGTTGATATCAAGTCTTACCCAGCCTGTGGGCATCTCTGAAGCTTCACAGCTTCAGGACAGATTCATTCAGAGAGGCAGGGCCCTGGGTACTATGGTGACTATCCTATCTCTAAAAAATCTAGGTCATGTTCCCTTGTACACTTCTGACAGTAGGAAAGCCTTGGATCAGATTTTCCTTTGTGTAATATAAATATTCTGACCTCACTAGCTGCAGATTTGTCCCCTTCTTTCTAGGGCCTCAAGATACTTCCCCACAGAAGTTTGGTTAACTTCAAACCAAACTCTCACGAAGGCCTGGTTCAAAGAGGTGGGTGACATGTGGGGATGTTGGGCCAAGCCAAACAAGCTTCTCTAGACACATGTGAGGAATGGAGCAGCTGCAAGGAAAGATTAAGCTTAGCTTCGCTCCCATAGATCAATACATCAGTCAATCCTATTGAGCTCTCTACCCACATATGCTCATTAGCCATAAGGACCCAGGAGGGGAATTCTGGGACTTGGGGGGAGGGGAGGCCTCTGGCCAAAAAAAAAAAAAAAATCACCTCACAGGGGTCAGAAGTTTTCCTATAGGGTCACTAGCTAATTCATGCTAAGGTGTTAATGACTTACCAGCTTTCTTTTTTTCTAAAGGGACTCTACCCAGCTGGGAGTTCACTCATTAGGAAGCCTGGGTATGGACTTGCTAACAGGGTAAAGGAATGAGAAGTAAATCCTAAATGCAACTTTCTCTCTTTGGACATCTTCCTTAAGGTATGGAGTGTTGAACTTTAATTTGAGTTAATGGCTGTGGTGGCATGTGTACATCTTTCCCCTCAAAAAACATGGGCTACAAAGCCACATATGCTCTGGACATTCTGTTTCCTCCCCAGTGAAACAAAAATGACATCAGACAGCATTGGGAGACAAAGCACTGAATAACAGCTGCTCTGGATTTCAAAATAGGTGTGGTGTTTGCTTTGGCTCATCCTGAATTACACCCAGAGACTAAGAAGGAAAAGGGAACCATACATAATAGGTCTTCCCTATTGGTTCCTGTAAGGTTTTTGTTGTTAGTGGTGATGGGTTTTTTTGTTTGTTTGTTTGTTAGGTTGGTTGGTTGGTTGGTTTTTTGTTTGTTTTTAGCATCCAGAGTTTATTTGATCTTATCTTATGATCCCTGCATTTGGAAAGCTGTCCAGAAACTTTTGACACTCACCCCTGTTCATTCACATACTTCCTTGGATTATGAATTTGGCTATTGAGTCCCATGGGCTAATCCCATGAAATCCCTTCTCTCAGTTCTCAATGGTAGCTCTAGCTCAGTATTTTCAGATGTGGTGGCCAGACTGTACAACCATTGTTCACTTCCATTCAGAGCCTTAGCGTTTCTATCATTTCTTAACTCAGGCTTCTTCCCTACAGAGCCTACAATCTGTCTTTATGTCAGATGCTTCACACCATCCATGTTCTTTCTTTCATTCATTCATTCATTCATTCATTCATTTATTCATTCAACAAACACTTATGGGGTCCCTGTGTATGCTAGTGATAAAGACAAGGCCGCAGAGATGGCCCCTTTCCACTGCATATCAGGAAGCAGAGACCTCAGGCTGAAAAAAGATGTGTATAACACAATGGCCCCGCCCCTTTATCTCTCTGGCAACCAGGCACCGTTTCCAAAAGGTTCCACCAGGTCCCCACACAAGGCTGGGGACAGCCAGTCCAAGCCTGGTAGTGTTGACCATTTGAACTACAGCACCACCGCCCTAAACACCAATCTTGCCATCAGAGAAAAATGGTTTGAGGTTTGCAAAGGGCATGAAGTGGAAACTCTAACCCTGATGCTTCCACAGAAATAAGATGCAATGGTGGCCTGGGATGGACGGCAGTGTCCAGTGCTATGAATTGGAGTAAGATTAACAAGACTTGTGGAGTTGAGTGAGAGGAAGATGGCTGGTGGAGTCATAGTATCAACATATACAGGTGTTATTATTAAGACACAGAAGACACAGGAGGCAGTACTGGAGAGCAAATTTGTCATTTTATACACATTAGCTTCCCCATGTCTATGACGTGGGACATGCCAAATGTGGATGCATCTCAACCTTAACAAGAAAGAAGTTTTGTCACAACACAAGAACGTTAATCACTACAATGAACTACAAGCTCTCCTCCCTGCCACCACAAATTCCAGCTCCTGTCATGTAGACATAGGCAGGTGCTCTTGTATTGGCTAGGCAGCCACTATGGCTAGACACATAGATTTTCAGGTTTCCACATGGAGTTAAGGTCCACTGAGAGAAGTTACTCCAACAGAGCCTCACCCTTGGACTTTGTGCTAGTAAAAACTCTTGTCTTGTGTGGTTCTGGGAGAGCTGTTCTCTCAAGAAGTTTACCCTATGGTTATAACATAGGTGCAATTCCATGAGGCTTCTGCGATAGATTGAGAGGCTCTGTGAAACATGACCTCTAGGATTTTTTTCATCTTTATATTTTTCCAATTTTAACTTAAAAATGGCTGTGATGTTCTCTTGTGTATATAGGATTGAATCCTATGCAAAGTTTAACAAAATTTAGGTTTTGTACTTTATCTCCACACATAGAAATCTACAAAGGAGATTCTGAGGACCATACACTTTGAGCAAAAATGGTGATGCTATTATACATGCATGCTATTGCAGTGTCATTGAACTGCAGACCATTGGCTCTCTCATCTGCTGCCAGCACGAGGAGAACCAAGAGTTGTTAACAGTACTTGCCACACTACGGATTTTCTGCACTGCTTTAAACTGCACTAAAGAACTCCAATTCATATGTTAAACTCAGTGAAACAACTTGACTGTATTTGCTGAACTAGTCATTAACTATCATTTGAGAAGACTACAACACTCAAAACATGCAACCAAGATGGACTGCCTGCTATACTCAAAAAAACATTCAGGAGAAACTATGAAAATACTGTGTGTGATGAACTGAGCACTAACAAGCAAAGCTGGTTAATTTTCCAACCAATTGTCTTGATAGTACTTGAATACCTCTAGGTACCACATAAGTCTAAGTTTCTGCAGCCTCTCTATTAATGTGTCAGTTCCCTTTGGCATTCGTGGTCTCTGCATTCATATCTTTCTACCTAATCTTCTGCTTAGATTTTGCTTCCTTCTGTAGCTTCCAAAGCCATAAGCAGCTTTATTCTTACTTTCTTACTTTCTAGAGAAGAATCTTTTATGTATTCATTTTGTAGTTTAACCTACAAAGAAATATGGGTTAAAGGGGACTTTTTAAAAAATCTTAATGGAGTACCTATACTTACAAGAATATTGAATTGAACACTTTTAAGTGTTTGACTTAATGAAAAACACAGAGTTTGCCAGAGGCCCAAAAATTGGAAGAGAGAAGTAATAGAGAACTTAGGAGTCAGAATTTGGAAACTCCTGATTAAACAATATCAATAAATATATTAATAAAAAAAAAGCCCTGTAGCACATGCATAACCCCATACCTGGATAGCCACATACCTGAATAACTCCACACCTAAGAGACAGAAGCAGAAAGATCCTGAGCTCAGGCCAGGTTGTCCAAGAAAGGACTCTTGTGTTTGGATGCCCATTTCTTTCTCTGTATTTGGATAATTCTCTGCTATAATTTCACTGCATGGATCCTCTGTGCATTTAGTTATTATTTCAGATCCTTCTAGCATGTAGATTTTTAAATTCAGTCTCTTGACTGTATCCAGAATTTGTAGATGTGTGGCCATTCTCTTAATTTTTCTCTTATTGATATTTGAAGATAGTATATCGCCTTAACCTTGGCCTCCATCCATGATGTTCTTCTGGACGTGAAGTCCATTGGTATCCATTCTATTGTGGCTTTTATTTAATTAAAGTTCTCATTTTTCAGAATCTCAATGTCCCTAGTGGGTTTCTCTTTCATTCTGCTGGCTTCCTGAATAACGGTCATTTCCTCTTCTTCTACTGTCTTTTCCTCTGCATCCTGCTGACTTTCCATTTACCTGTTTGTATCCTCCTTTATCCTAATGGTGATTTTAATAGCAAACTTCCTGAAATTTTACCAATGTCTTTGACTTCAGTAGTTGATTTTATGCCCCCTAGAGGACTCACATGGCCTTGCTTTCTTGAGTTTACATTGCAATTTACTTATCTCTTTGTCTGAACAAGACATTCCAGCTTTATTTAAAAATCTTTTTGAACAGCTTGCTTTTGAACGATCAGTCTCAGTGTTACAGAGAAGTGGACCCATCGCTCCCTATTCCACAGTGACTCAGTCCAGTCCAGAATTTCCAATGTCAGAGGGTAGCTAGTCTCCACAGTCTAGTGATTGATAGCTCTTTCTAGTAACAGCCATTCAAATGCACAGACCTCATTTCACTCAGCCACAAACTCATTTAACAAACAAGCAAAATAGCACCTGAACACACAGGAAGAAGGAAATAAAAGCAAGGCAGGTGCTGGTGGCTAAACCCTCAAGACCCATTTGGTGGAAGGAAAGAATCATTCTGAAGGTTGTCTTCTGACTTCCAGTAGCTCACAGGGCCATACCTCTATCACCCACAGGCAGATAAGCAATGATACTTAAAATATTTTTAAAGAAGTAAATAAAATAAAAAACCCTCCAAATTTTCTAATCCCCTACTAAGTAGTGAAGCTTCTGACTCCTGACCTGATCTGTACCTCCTCCTTCATTTACAAGATTTGATCCGAATGTTTCAGAATTCCCCACAATTCTCTGTATAGCTAGAGCTCTGTATAGTTATTTTCCATGAACTACCTTCTGAGAATGTCATTCCCTAGCCCTTTCACATAGTTATTGGTCTCCGTCCAGTATTGTGGGATCAAATAGTAGATACCATGCAGTTACTTGCATAACTAATTCAATAATGTATAATATTAATGTGTTATATAATCTTGACCCCTAAGTAAAATGCAGTGTATAGAACTCCAATGGCTGATTTCTTCCTTTGCCTTCATTAGCATAATCTCTGGTAGTGTAAAGCAGAATTATGATTGTGCTAATAGTGAGACGTGTCCGATGAGTACACATGCTCTGCTAAGTGTCTTTTTATCATTATTTCATTTAGCAGAACCACTAACCTAATATTTTAGATGGTAGAACTGAGGATTAAGAAGGTTAAAGAATTTATTTAATCCCTGACCTGTCTGGTTCTTGATTTTCAAAGAGTAGGCTCTCTATCCACCTTTACTAGCAACTAACAGTACAGTTACTAAGAATTCCCACATTTTTAAATGACTGGCTGAAATAGATTTATTGCTTTCATTGCAATCTCTCTAGAAATACATTTTAATGTCTACCCTAAAATAACACTGCAGACAAGTCGTGATGGGAGGTGGAGTTGGATCTATGTCTGGTAGGCAAATTGACCAATATAATATTTATAAGGCACTTTAAGACACAGAAGCAAATATAAAACTAAGCCTCTGCCTCAGAAATATTTCTGTTAAAAAAAAAAACTGCATAACTCATAACAACAAACAGTTTGTTGTTACAGAAGCAGTTACCAAAAGTTACAGAACAACATCAACAACAACAAAAATAAAGCAGAACAATCCAATACAGTAGAACTTGCAAGCAACAAGTGGCCATTCGCACTTGTAAAAGTATAATAATCACTCTTTGTTCAGAGTGAGATCCTGTGTTCCAGAGAATATGTAAAAGGGTCAGGGAAGAATTTGAGAAAAGGGCAAAACACTAAGAAAGGAAACAGAAATACTTTGTGATGCACTCAATCAAGGAAGGGAAGAGAGAGACTAGGAAAGGCAGTGTCCCGGGGTATGTGTTCAGATGCAGGGGAATAAGAGTGAACAATGAGGTTCAAGGATCCAACAAGAAAGTAGGAAAAACCAAAGGTCTGCTTAGAGGGAAACTCAAAAGAACACTCTCTTTGAATATCCCTTGGCTATACCATCTCTGGAAGGTTCAATATGGTTCATTTGAAACCCCTTGAGAGAAAATTTTTTCAACATGGTTTTGATACATAAGACTACTGGGAAATGTGGTTAGGTCCATGAGCATATTTAGTAATTCATCTTCCATGAATGAACTAAATGTACTGGTTCAATTAGGGGTAAAATAGTACAACTTCAGGCCCTCTCAACCCTCATTTTCCATTTGGGATAGGTCACTTCTCATTACAGAGAGGAAAGCATGTAGAAGTTCTAAAAATAACATAAAAGGTCTCTGTGTACCTATCCAACATGGAGCTACAAGAAGAGAGGTACCCTGCTTTATCCTAACACTTGCTGCAGAAGGAAGAACATATTTTATGGTGTTGGTATAAATGGAAGGAGGCATAAGATGAGTCTCTGTTTGGTGCTGTATCTCTAGCTGACCCAATGCAAGTTTCACACCAACCCAGGCATGGTAGATCATGCCTGTAATCCCTGATTTGGGAAAGCAGAGGCTGAAGGATCAAAAACTCAAGGCCAGCCTTTCTATATGAGACCTTGCCTCAAACATTAATTACTTAAAATTAAAAGGTTTCTATACAATTTCTATACAAATAATGACTGATGTATATGCTTGACCCTGTATACTTTACTTCCTATCTTTCCCTAGCAATTATCATTTAGTTATTACATATATCTCTTAATAAGTATGTTTTTAAATGGCTTGTGTTTTTATTGTTGAATCTAGTTTTATTTTGAAATGCAACTCACTTTCTGGAAACATGAGAGCAGAATTTCAGTCACCATTCCTCACAGCTCAGAAGTTGCAAGTAAATAATACACAAAAGTTTAGAGTAAGAGCACATGGCACTGTTAACAAACATTGATTCTCCAGATAGAAGTTCCTAGATCCAAAATAATAAGCCACAATTCACAGCTCCAAGCATCACTCCTAATAAGGCTTTAGGATATTGAAAGAAAATTACACTAGATTAGTTCAACCATAAACAAGTTCTCTTTTTAAAATTAAATACCTATTATTGGGGGTTATATTAATAAATACCCATTTATTTTTCCTTCATACAATAGGTGAATAAATGACATTTTATCTTGATTTTAACACTTCTGACACCATGACACACTGAACTAAATTGCATATTTTTTAGAAGCACATCCTCATTCTTCCAAATCTTTATGAATGTGAACACAGAGAGTTCTCCACTCCCTGTCACACCCTCCCTCTGTCTGTTTTATCTTGTCTCTAATGATCTCTTGCTCAGAGTGAACAGACCTTATAGCACTGAACTAGAGGGAAAAACAGTTGGAAAAGGTGATAGAAACTGAACTCAGAATGAGGGAATTGAGTTTAGGAAACTGAGACATAAAGTTCAGTGGACAGCATCAGCCTCTAAGCACAAGGCCCTAAAATAGCATAATCAGGAAATGGAGCTGAAGACGAGGGTAAGCACATGGAGTCTTTTCTCAAGAACCTCTGTTCCTTGTCTTGACAAGCATGCACTAGTTGAGATTGCTGAGAACTAAATAGCATCCTTCCCTTGTTTCATGTTTTCTGGGTCACTCCTGTTTCTAATGTATTTGTATTTATAGGAATTGCACTGGACTGTTGTGGATCGTTGTGGACAAATAGATATAAGTTATCAAATTTACCCTTAAACAAAACATTATATAGCTATATCTTACATTGGTAGAAATCTTTATAATTGATATAAAGTTGAAGTTATAACCTCTAACATTGGCATAGAATTTATTTGATACAAATTTAAGGTTTTCATTGGTATGAATTTCTTATTGATATAAAATTGGGATTAATATTGTTACTCTCATATAGGCATTGTGCCTACAGAACACATTTAAGAATACAAGGCTTAGACCCAGTCCTTCTCTAGATGCTTAAGCAATATGAGTTAAGGGCCAGATAACAAACTTATGGTTCTAAGTTAATTAAAATGATGTCTTTGAATGGCTGAGAATAGTCAAGGCTTAACAGTTCAGAAATGCTTTGCATAGATAGATAGTCTTCAAAGGTATCATAAGTTCACAAAATCTGATGGTTATGGAGATTTCTGTATTAAAGATCATTTGACTAGAGACCTGTCTACTCCTGACAGTACCCCTTTCTTGGATTTAAAGAAGAAATTGAGCATCAATGGAGTTGCTCCAGTTATGGTAAGACATCACTAGGCAAAAATTGCCTCAATTCATCTACAGACAAAATACTGTCCAATAAAAGGACACACTATGCAGAATAGTCAACTGATAATCTCTGTCAAGACAGGATAATCAGCCCTTCAAAATTCTGCATTACAAATGTCTCACAGATGATCCTGGGCCAGAACACTAAGGACTGATGCTCCAATGTTTTGAAGTATAGGAACTTTCCAGGTGATCAGCAGTCTCTATAAATTGGCTAAGTTTTGGAAGCTATATTTTGTGCCTCTCATATTTTCAGGTAATATTAGTCATTCTTGGATTTCTAATGGGGTTGAAGACTGGTTGTAGTCACATAGGTAAGCTGAGCTGTTTAGCATTGAGAAAGATGATATAGATTTGAGAGGATGGTTTTCAGGTGGCATATAATCTAAAACCAGGACATAAGTCAAGTGTAGAATTAGAAGTCTTTAAGTGAGGATAGATGGCAGAGTGTTTTATTTAATAAATGAGAAAATTGATAGACTGAGGAGTAGGTGTATTTTATACTTTATAAATTGTAGAATGTTAATAGTTGTACTCAATTTATATCTCAGAGAAAAGAACCTTTTAATTGTACAAAAAGAAAGAAATGTTGTGGATTGCCCTGGTATAGTTTATATTTTGATGCTAATTCCACTTCCTCAAGAGGGGCTGCCTGGGATGAGGAGTGAAGCATATACTCAGGTGGCTTCATGTAAACCTTCTCCCCATTTTAACTAGTAAAATAAGGGCTAAAGCCAGAGATTGGGCAGGGGAAAGGGAATGTGGAGCTAAAATGTTTTAGAGAGGGAGAGAGGGGAGAGGAAAAAACAAGGAAAGGAAGGAAAGAGGGAAGACTGAAGAGGAGGAAGTGGAAGGTAAATGGAACAGAAGCTCATGGCCTGGAGAAACCACAAGTTATGAGGGATCTCATAGCTGGGGAATATAGTAGTGTAGTGGTGGATCTGCCCAATCTAAGTGCACAGCTTGTGTTCATATTAATTGAGTTGTGTTTTCCTTGCATGGGCTTATTTGGATTGGAGATTTATCACAACAATGGACATGTTCAAAGGGACCTTTGTTTAGCTCATTCCTAACTAAATTTTCTCCAAGTGCTTTAAGATGAAAAGGGCAGGCCCAAACTGTAGGTTTACCAGTGCTCTATTGAAGCTTAGACACACAGGTGTTATGTGTTCTGTTTCTGGGTATTGTCGAAGAAGACAGTCTTCTCTGAAGTCAAGGGCTTTCTCTCTTCACCAAAGGTTATTTTCAGATAGTCAGTCACACACTGGGAAGCCAACCATGGGGGGTAATGGCATTCTATTCTTTGGCAAAAAGGTAGAATACTAAGAATACTTATGTTAAAAATCATAATTCTAAGTGTCAGTTACCAATCCTACATCAAACAATAAGAAATTAAGGAGAATGCAATGCTTTGAGGCTCCAGTGTTTTTCTCAGTTTTCTAATAGTCCAAATAAAATGTCTTCAGCCCTGGCTGTTCCCTAGTCCTTGGAGTCCTGAGGTAGTCTCAATGCCTGCCTAGTCACCACTCACCCCTCTCAGCACCTGGTCTAAACAGGAGAAGGAGTCTGTTAGCTTATTTAGAGTGTTCATTCCTGGTGCCAGATGCACTGTGCTATGCAGATGAGCCCACAACACAAAGTCAAACAAGCCTCTTCATTTCCTCTTCTATTTAAGAAGTACACATTTTGCAGGATGCCATCAGCAAGTGATACACAGAGAGACGCATTTGTTTAATTGTGGCTAGAGTTTAATCAATATTTCATTTCTACTTCTGACCAACCACTCACATGGGTTGCTTGGTTGCTCTTTAGCATCATACTAGTTAAAAAAAATTCAACAACTATTCCTTAAGTGCTTGCAACAGCACTTATTAAATAGCAGATGTTTATAACTGCTGATTAACATCTCTCAATAACTTGCTGTGTGCAGACTCTGTTGTTTCTTTGCCAAAATGCTTTATAAGCAAAGATAGCTTTGTTTTGTTTTTTGTTTGTTTGGGATTTGGGGGGCTTTTTGTTTGTTTCTTTGTTTCTTTTTGTTTGCCTTAGAGCCTTCCTGACTCTGACTATGAAGCCATTTGTGGACCCTGTGCCTTCCAGTCTGGCTTGCTGCTTTCTCTACTCCTACCATTCTTGCTGCTGCTGATGCGAAGATAATCTAAAATCCTGAGTGATGTCCTGAAAAGCCACTTCTCTAGTTCCCTCACGCTGGGCCCACTGTGGGAAAACATGCTCCATCCAAAACCTGAACCCTCCTCTGCCCCAGCAGACCTTCCAGCAGGCCTATGGCTGTTGGGTGCCACTGTCTCCCCCTGTGTAGCAGTGCCAGATGCTGTTACCTGGAACACAGGTATCGCCCAAATGACTCATGTGCCAGTGAGGAAGTTGACATTAAAAAAAAAAAAATCCTAGTACCCAACTGAGGTCCCCCACCTGCAAGTCCATGGAACATCTTACATTACTCTCAGAGAGTTTCCTCAGTTTGTTGGTCTTTGTTTTGGTTTGTTTTCTGCCTGCTGATATACTTTGAAAACTCTCAGTAAAACAACTTAGCACCTTCCATTACAATACTTTATCCATGCCCTTCCCTGGGCTTCTCAGAGTAGGCAAGCCACCCACTGCTCCAGTCCTCTTCCTCTCCAAGGCATTAAGAGCAAAATCCTTAATCCAAGGTATAAAAAAGACAAATACGGAAAAGTACAATATACGCTTAGATGTCTATAAGCAGGCTCTCGAGGACAGGGGAGTTGCCTTTGGTTAAATCTTTGGCAGCGAATGAGCTACAGAATAAATCTTTAGAGTGACTGTGTTTTAAATCTATGTCCCAGGTGGGCCTGAAGTGTAGAAAATTCATGATTTAAAACAAAAATAAAGAAATAGAGGCCATACATACACATACATACATGAATACATGCATACATACATACATACATACATACATACATAAAAGGAGGAGGACAGCATTTTCTGAGGTGCTCATCAGGAAAGTGCTTCATCGATTAACTTTAAATGTTCATTAAGCAGGTGTCAAATGTAGCAAGGGACGGAATTCTGAGCCTACAACAATGGGTGAAACAAAATTCTTAGTCTCAGGCTCTTCAACATTATGATAAATAACTACCAATAATTTTAGACGGCTTAGAATACCAATCCTTCACACACACACACACACACACACATGCATGCATGCACACAAACACACACACAGTATCAGAAATACAAAGTTCTGTCACTCCAGATTTGCTCCTCAGCACTCCTATTCTACTGCTACAAGCCACCAACTTCAGTTTTATAAAGAGCACTGTGGAACCTGTGTATCTCTTTCCAGTGTTCTCCAAACTGAAGGCAGCTGTATCTAAATGCTATGAAGTTTTGTGGATTATGCTGCCACAAAGGACGGGTGCAGCTTCAGAGCTGAACAGAATATAAACCACAAAGATTTCGGCAAGAGAAGAGACAGTTTCAATCCCTCAACAATCACCATCCTGTAGACAGGAAAGCTGTGATACATTCTCACATAACTCTGAGTTATTGCCTCCCTTCCGTTGCCAATGTGAGACTTTGGAACCACTCACAAATCAGAACTGTATTCATAGCAGCTACAGACTGAGACTGGAGATGATTCCAGTGTTATGTAATAGACATTACTCAAGGTTATCTTTTATGTATCTCAAGATACGATGTGATGTGTAGTGAGTCATAAAAAATGGTTGAATGGCAACCAGACAGATGAATTAGGATTAGTTTTAAATTTATAGAAATAGTCAAGCTTTTTAAATAAATTTTAAAAATTTTAAAAGAAATTGCCATATTTGTCAATCATAGCTTTTATTTTGCCCTACTTTCAATAATTGCCAGTTATAATAGGAGAAATGAAACTTTTAATACATATAGGAGAAACAACTGAAATTTTATATTTGTGTTTACTCCATTTTTAGCAGAAAAATATTAAATTACATAGTTTGTTCACAAGTACATTATTCTTATTCATTAACCCATTCTAAAAATAGTTATTAAATTATGAACATATTGAGTATAATAACATAACTAATGCTTTCACTAAAATAGTGTTGATTAGATTTACCTTAACTCAATTCAAACTAAGTTCATTTGGGAAAGGTTCATTTTCTCTCAGTTGAGAAAATGCCTCCATAAGACTGGCCTATAGACAAGTCTGCCAAGAAGTTTCTTGATTAATGATTGACAGGTGAGGGCTCAGCCCATACTGGGTAGTGCTATCCTTGGCCAAGTAGCCCTGAGTTGTATAAGAAAGCAGCCTGAGCAAGCCATAAAGAACAAGCCAGGAAGAGGTACCCTTCCATGGCCTCTACATCAGCTTCCTGCCTCCAGGTTCCTTCTTTGAGTTTCTGCTCTGACTTCTCTCCATGATAAAGTGTGATCTGTGAGCTATGAGCTGAAATTAACCTTTCCTCCCCACACCAGTCTTGGTTATGGTGTTTATCACAGTAATAGCAACCCTAACTGACACACACACACAAAAAAAATCGTGTTTTCTAGAACACCTAGAGAGATAGCTATAGTATATAACAACTGACAAATAATGAGCATGTTCTACTTCTCACCCAAGAGTCATTGGCCTATCAACAAAATACCAAGACATGAACAATAGAAGTTAAATTAGTTATCGGTATTATTTTTCCTGTTGTCCTTCTGTCACTATAATGATATAAGTTTCAAAGCGTAAGTGAGAATGTGTTTTACTGTTTAACAACCAGTTAACACAACTGAGGTTTTGTGATCCTCATCTGTCCTAACAGCTTAACATTAAAGGTAGTCAACATGTGAGTAACCAAGTAAGAGTTTATTGAAGTCCCAAAGTAAACCAACAAGAATGAGAAGAAAACAAAGATTTCTTGCTCATTCTTACTGCCAGACTCAGCCACATAGGCATGTAGACTATATAAACCTCAGTGCTACCCTGCATGGAGTCATTACTAGAAAAATGTAGGTTCTACCTGGTCAAATGTTTCTGAGAAGACTGGTCGCTAGATGCAAGCAGTTTATGTCTGCATCCAATGTAAAATGGCTTTTGAGAGCTAATGCTCTACCTGAGTTGTCCATGTTCTTATTGGAAGGAGGATCTCTATGTGATAAAGCCAGCAAACTCCCTCCTGGCTGTGTCTAGATGCTCTTTATGCCTCCATCGTGGAAGCAAAAGAGTGGCAAACATGTTCATTCTGTTCTGGGTTTTATTTGGGGGCTTTTAAGCAGAAGTGACTTACTCTTTCATTCTGACATGTCTTAATTTATATATAGCATTTGTGAACCTTGGTCCGTGTTTTCTTTCCCAAAGCATCTTCAGTTTTACCTTATCTCTCTCAGGTAGGTATTGATAATTTTAGCATATTCCTTCCTCATAATTTATACGTAATTTTGAAATTGGCTAAAAGTTTCTTCAAACACTGTAGCCTATATTGTTTTTACTCTTTTGCCACATATCACTTGAGGGGGACTTTTATTACCAAATAATTACTGAGCATAAAAAGATGAGAAGCATGAACAAAGAGAGGTTCAAAGTTGTGCTGCTTTATCTCATCCAGAGAGCATGCTCCAGAGTGAGCCAGCCATGACTCCAGTGCTTTAATATGTCTGTTTCTAACATTACCTGTAAAGGCAGGTATTTCACAGTCAAGACATGGCTTGAAAGGCATCGTTCTACCTCAGAGTGAGGAAGACAACTCATACTGAGTGTTTTAAAGGTAGTATGTTAGTTTGCAAAGTATTACCTTCCTTAGCAATTTCCAAAAGAATTATTTACAATCTACCCATCATCAACTATCTCTAGAAATGACTTTGTATGGGATAGCAGTCAATGTAGTCTCCACAGAGGTTATGTATGGCCAATAAATAATTTAAGTTGAATCAATGTCCCTGTTCCTTGGACTGACCCATGATATACCTCATTGGGATTAGAAGTAGATAAAGAAATCCCTTGTTTTATAAAAGTAAATGTTCATTCTCTGAAAAAATGTATTTTGCATATTCTAGTTACATAAAACTATATCTATTGTCTGTTATAAGCTTTCTAAAACTACAACCTATAATAATTAGGAAAAATATTATTGTCCCCACATGCAAGACAGTAAAACTCTATGGAGCAATTAGTGTCCTGTCCAGAGAGCTGCATACCAAGAACCAAAACACCAACTAGATCTTGTGACCCACATTCAATTTTTCTTACTTAAAGAACCCTTACAAAGAAAAGGAAATTCTGATTATACAGTAAAATCTCACCTCTCAACATCTTTCATCTGCTTTACATTTTATAATTGTTTATGCAGCTGCCTACATCCCACTGTTCTATGTAAAGAGGAATGCTTTGCATCCAATTCACCATTTTATCCTCATAATGATCCATTCTTTAAAAGGACAGGCAATCAATAAATGTTTCTTGGATAAAGTGAAAAATAAAGATAATGGGTTTTAAAATTTCAAATTATAAAACTTCAGCACCAGAGAAAACTTTAGTTGATCACAAATGGCATGTTCTGTTCTTGCATATCATTCCTCTATGCATTTCTAATAATGACACTGTTAATTATTAGTCAACAAGTGAGATTCCTGATAGATTGCCCAGTATCATATAAGTCGTAAACATGTGCATATGTGAACACTAAATGGACTATTTTATACCAACAAAAAAGTCATGAATTTAAGAGTGGATCGACATGTTGGAAGTTAGAAAAGGGAGGAATAGAAATGTTGTAAATATAGTACTCATATATGAATTTCTCAAAATTTGAAAATTTTAAATAAAAAAATATTGGTCTTGTCAGCCCAAATTTCAAACACAATTGAAAGAGTATTCAGTATTAGGGAGGCTAATTAACACTAAGGATGTTTGAAAAAGACATATGAAAACCTACTCTTTTATAAGTTTCCGTGTGTGTGTGTGTGTGTGTGTGTGTGTGTGTGTGTTCATGTAAGAGAGTATAATTAGAGTTAACCTACACAGGATGACACTAGTCCTAGAAGTCATAGGTTGCCAAATGCAAAGCCCATTTGCATTGTGGGATTTCTCAAGCTGTTGGTCAGGGTGCTACAAAGATCTCCTGGAATAATACAGGAGCTTGGATACCTTTATGTTTCTCTAATAATGACATTATTTATTATTAGTCAACAGGTGGGCTTCTTTTGGTTATCCACCAGAACGTGATGGTAAGATGTTATTGCTGAAGACTCCCATATTCTGGTCACCGGGCATGAAAAATATCAAGTTGGAACTGACTAGGAAGCTTCCTCCCTGATGGCTAGTCTTCTTAGTGCTATATGGACTGTTGTGGGGGAAAGTCATCAGTAGTTCTAGCTCTAAACCTATCCTCCATAATAATGACTAGCATGACAAGATATAGCGATGAGTACAATAGAGAGGCACAAATGTTAGCGGAGTAACCAACCAAATCGTGATTGGATTTAAGGCCTATTATAAAGGAAGAAATGCATGACTTGTACTATATGTGCAAGAACCTACAATTGGCACACTCACAGACTCCAGGAGTGAACCTACTACTATTATTTTGATAAATGTATATAGTATCAAACTGACCTCTAAACGCGTCTCTCTATGCCCATAAATCAGTGCACTCTAGGGTAATATCAGACAAGTTTCTTTGTTCAATAGAAGGTGGTTAATGCAGAAAATCACAACAGGTAAAAGTACAGAGAAAGAGTGCCTGCCTGTGGAGCCAAAAATGAGATAATCGTATTACACTTCTTCCCACAAGGCTCAGAGACCAGAGAGGAGCAAAAAGACCATAAGTTCCTAGAAAGAAGCCAAGTAAACAGTATCTCTTAGATATGACAGGGCCACTGGACTAAAACACTCATAGCAGTTGTGTTTGTCTGCATGAAACCTACAGATGATGAATCCAGTCAACATTCCATCTGGGAAGGGCAAGTGGCTTGTGAGCCCTTACCACCAATTGAGAAGCTGTTGACAGTTTATGGCTTTTGGGGTAAGGAAAGTCAGTCTTCTAACTTTCCCTTAAGAATGTGGTCCCTGGTAGGTCAGTCATGTTCTAGTAAATGGTCCCATAGCGATGAGCATATGAATAGCAAAACTTGGTCTTGGTGGATTATACAAAAAGAATACACAAATTAGGAACGGGTTAGGGTGGGAGGTCACTCTGAAAGGGGTATGGATGGAAGTGAGTATATGACCAAAATGTGCTGTGTACATAAATGGGATTATCAGAGAATTAAATAAAATGTTACACGTTTAAAAAGAAGAAGAAGAAAAGACACCAGTATTTAAATTCCAGATCTAAGGAACTAGAGGGATGTCTAGGTGCCTAATAGTGCCTGTGCTCTTCCAGAGGAATCATTTTCTATTCCTAAAACTCCCTCTGGGTGTCTCATAACAGTCTGCAGCTCCAGGGGATCCATTCGTCCTCTGGCTTATTTGGGCAACTGCATTCTTGTGTACAAAACCCAAACACTATCTGTCTATCTGTCTGTCTGTCTATCTATCTCAAATCTAAATAATTTTTTCTTTTAAATGTGGGGAGGCACATAGACTGCACATATATACTCTTTAGAAACATCTTTAATTTAAAAATTCTTACGCTAGGAAAAAGAACAACATCCAGTTAGTATATACCTACCAAGGTGACGAAAATGGGAAAGGATCAGGAAGAGGAAAGGGGCGCTATTACACAACGCTGATAAGAGTGGAAATTGGATTAATGCAAAATTTTGGAAAAGAGTATAGCAGAATTTATCTGTTGCATTCGTATCTTTACCAAAGGACATATGCAACTTGCTTATTGCAGTATATTCCATAAGAGCCAAAGACTAGATTATAACTCAACCATTCAACAATAGAATGCATACATTTTGGTACACTTACAGAATAAAATTCTAATTTACAACAAGAATGAATAGTTTGTAACAATACACAATGAATATGCATGAGTCTTACAAACACAATTCTGAATTAAAGAAATCAGGATCAGGTGGTGTTGTGGAGCAAGCCATTACCTCAGCATTTGGGACAATGAGGCATTGGTAACTGAAGGCCAACACTGGCCATGTATAAGATCCTATCTCAGGAAAGAATGGTATGAATGGAGAGAAAGAAGGAAATGGGAAGAAACGTCATGTCATACATGTGTATAAACTTCAAAGTCAGGAAAACTTAACCTGTTAGAAATCAGCATCCTTGCCAGGCAGTGGTGGCGCATGCCTTTAATCCCAGCACTTGGGAGGCAGAGGCAGGCGGATTTCTGAGTTCGAGGCCAGCCTGGTCTACAGAGTGAGTTCCAGGACAGCCGTGGCTACACAGAGAAACCCTGTCTTGAAAAAAAAAACAAGAAAGAAAGAAAGAAAGAAAGAAAGAAAGAAAGAAAGAAAGAAAGAAAGAAAGAAAGAAATCAGCATCCTTTAATCTTTATCCACAGTAATGAGTATAGGCTGGAAGGTGAGTGGAAATGAGATGTTTCTGGATTTGAGTGATGGATACACAATGTACTTATACTGTGAAAAATCACTGACTGTCTTTCTTAGGTCAAACTTAAAATTCGATCTAAAAACGAGTGAGACCCTTGGCACAATTTAACAAGTGGTACACAAACACAAGGAAGCTTCTAACTGAGGAGTAGCATGTTATTTCTATGTAAGTAGGAGAGCTTGACAGCAATGTTTTAGACCAGGTCAGAATGTAGGTGAATACCCACATTCGGGGATTTGGAATTTTTAGAAATTCACATCTTACCTTTACTGCCCCCTGCCCTCGACACACACACACACATGCACACGCACACATACACACTCCTAAACTTCAAAGATTTTCCTTCTGAACTCTAACTGAAAGCAATGCTTAGAAAACTGTCTCTTTAACCCAGCATTTCTACCCTAGAAGGTGGAGGCTACAATCTTGTCTTTCAAAACCCCTGAGAACTGTTGAACAGCAGTACAGTTCTTTTCCAAACCATATGACCAAAGCCAAACCTCTCTGCTTCAGCTCTGTCTCATGGTTCTCTGAATCCAGGGAAGTCATGGGTGGTATTTAAATCCTATCAGGAACTGACTGTCTCTAGATGGCTAAGAGGTCATGAACATTCTCTTGTTTATAATAATCAGTGATCCCTTCTCAGTACTTAGGATAATGATAACGACAAAGATCACATTGCAACATCTTTACAATGTTGTCTACTTCAGCTAGTGTCTTAATTGCAAGTACATAAGAAGCTTAAAGGCAAGGAGAGGACATCCCAAATTCAAAACAGAACTTTGATACACATAGAAGTAATTTCTTTGTCTGAAAGTTAAGATCTTGGAGGTAGTGTGTAAATTTTGGGTGTATGCTCGTTTTTGGTGTTAATATCTACCCAATGTATCTGATTCAACATGTTGAGCCTAGCTAAAATTGTTACCAATGTTGAGTTCTCAATCCTATTCAAACAACAGCAAAGACATTTAAAACAATAGGTCACTGTGGCAAAGAATAAAGTCATCATCCTGAAGGTGTGTGGCATATGAGACTATATATGTACAGAAGAAGCCATCTTCCTGAAGGTGTGTGGCATATGAGACTATATATGTA
>JADRCH010000073.1:1658721-1696393 GCA_019843965.1 Rhynchomys soricoides | reverse complement strand
GTGTGTGTGTTAGAGTGTGTGTGCGTGTGTGTGTTAGAGTGTGTGTGCGTGTGTGTGTGAGAGTGTGTGTGTGTGTGTTAGAGTGTGTGCGTGTGTGTGTTAGAGTGTGAGTGTGTGTGTGTGTTAGAGTGTGTGTGCGTGTGTGTGTTAGAGTGTGAGTGCGTGTGTGTGTTAGAGTGTGTGTGCGTGTGTGTGTTAGAGTGTGTGTGCGTGTGTGTGTTGAATACAAAAGCACAATTGAAGGGAACCTAAAATAAAAACAAAAAGAGGGCACTGAAGGAACTTGACTTAGTTAAGTGGACTTTGGTTACAACGAAGAAGAACCTGTTTACATGACATCTCGGCGAAAACTATTAGGGCTTTGTGGGACAGGAAGAACAGGTAGACCTCATGAGAACATCAAAATGTTGATGACAGACAAACTCACCATCTCCATCCCTCTCTTGGCCACGTGTTTTCTTTTTTCTTCACATATTTTCTTTTCTTAAGGGGTCTCTGCCTACCCATTCCTGCTGTCAAACTTCAGCTTGCCAGGGGCTCTCACTAACCTCCATGCCAGATCTGGCCTCAGATCCAGCACCATCCCAGTGATTCAATTTCTCCCTCATTCTATATTTCTAAGCTCAGTTAGTCAAGTGTTTCCATGAAGCTCAGTGTCCCACAGACACAAAACTAGTGAGGCCCACCAGTCTCTCAGCAGAGGTTGATGTCTGGGAGAAGAGAGGTCAGTAGCAAAGATGGTCCACATTCAATACAATACTAGGGAGTAAACATACAGCTTCAGAGCAAGAAGTTGAGTGAAAACATCCAACTGTGAAGTATCAGAGCCCAAACTCTGCAAGAACAAATGCATAGTCAGTTGTCCGAGGCAAGGGTCAGCTTTCCTGTTTGTATTTGTCACATTCATTTGTACTGAGCGTATTTTCTAACACCAACATGTGTCTATCTGATAATCAGGAAAGAAAATAAATAAAAGTTCAAATCGGAAGGTGAAGAGATTGGGATGTGACTTGATAGCGTTTGTCTCATGTGAACAAAGAAAGGCCCTGAATTCAATCCCCAGCACCTCAAAGGAGAGGAAGAGGAGGAGGAGGAGAGAAGAGGTAGTTGCTCAGTGTTGAGTGTGGGGAGCTAAGTTACGAGTATGCCATTTAGGCTGAGTTTCTAGGTTGCTTTTTGTGAGATATCCCAGTTTTAAATTCCTCTAGTCACCTCTACACTCATTGTTGTTTTCCAACCTTAATAAATGATCCACACGTGTCTAAGGACTGCACGCACACTCATTCTCATGGTCATGTGTACTAGACAGCCTTTCCAGGCTCTCCCTGTCCACTGGTTGTTCCTTAACCATCCCAGCAAGGAAAGAAGACTGAGCCTTCCTTGACAGTTACTGCCCTAGCACATCTCACTCCCCCCTATCTGTCCTGAGTTTGCAGCGCCACTCATCCCAAATGTGGTCTGATTGGCCAGTTTGTCTCTTCTCCCTGCTGCATTGAAAACTGCTCTTAGGGAGATGTGATTCCTTTTCATTGCTGTTACAGCCACAGACCTTCAAGGACATGGGAAAGAGAAGGCTCTCTCTCAATGAGAACAGCTGAATGATCCCGGAAGATTAAGGGATGATTCTGTACTAAACAGAGATTTTTACACTGTTCCTTACACCACAAACAAACTTTAACCAAAAGAGTATGTTTCAGAGGAAAATATGATAGACTTTAGACCCAATAAGATAACTTCTGCATCTGTCAAGTTACTGGTTGTGTAAATTGTGAAGCTGTTTGGAGCTTCTATTTCTTTTTAAAAGTGCAGCAGGCCATGTCTTTCTTTTAGAGTTGGCTTAAGGGTTAAAGGTAAAACATATAAAGTTACTGACATACAGTAGGGGCTTAATAAATATAATCTATTACATTTAAACTATTAATGTATTTGGTGAAATAGCAAATACTCAAAGTCTTGTATCCATAGAAATATGTAATGCTTGCATTATTTTTCAATAATTAATAGTGATTCAACCATCAAAAATAGCTAGTGTATTTGTAGATCTATAAAAAAACTACAACATTTAGTATGAACAAAGAGGGGAACATGTAAAATCTGTTTATATCTTAGCCTGCATAATTTCATTTCAGATTGTGTCCTAGCTGAAAGATCGCTAATCCATTTAAGCACATTATTTTCACCAATCGTAAATTTACTGAAGCTATACCCATGTGATAAATAGGATCAGATCCTTCTGCTCCTCTTCTCTGTGACTAACACAAAAGCAACACAGCTTTATAAAACGGAACATTCTGAAAAACAAGTAGCAGAAATTCCCATCCTGGCCTGGCATGTGGCACATTACTGAAATACCAGATTGGAAACTGAGTTGGAATCCTGCAGTGTCTTTTCCTGAAGCCTGTCACTGAGAGGCTAGCACCTGCTTTGAGGGAAGGTAGGACAAAGCACAACACTCAGTGTGTGCTGGATACTTTATGTTTTAAAAGATAAATAGGTAAACAGACAGACATATAGATGATATACTTTTAAAACAAGTATTCACTGAGCATCAAAGTGGGTGATGGACAGGGTAAAAGAGTGAAGAAGGCAAAGCCTCTGAAGAGTTACTACCCCAAACAAGGAAGTAGTTCCAGACCACAGACAGTGCCAAATTCACCCATCATGTCACAATGCATACCATACTGCACTATGCAGATGTTAAATAGCTCCAGATGGCTCTTGGCATCTCAAAGAATACAACATAGGAAAGGATGTCAAATGCTTTCTGAAAAGTGATTGCATAGCCAAGCAATCCTGGGTTTAAGTTAATAAGATCTTTATAGCAGATGATTCCTGGATGTTGAGCATTTTATAAATAGTTTCCTTCTACAAAGTAGATGAGTTAGGGAGTCTACAATTACTTCAAATCTGTTACAGCTTATATTACTGATCTTTGGGTGGGGGTTTGTGATTATGTGGGTATGAAATGATACACATGTGTATATGTTTGCTGGAAGCCAGAGGTTGGCAGTACTGCCTTCCATGGTTGCTCTACACCTCATGTTTTGAGAAGGAGAATTCTGAGACCACAGATTCAACAGGCTGCCCAGTGAGTTCCAGAGGTCTAGATGCCTTTCCACACCTCACTCTGCCCACACCAGCACTTGAGTTTCAGATGTGATACCTGCTGCTGTATGCTTTTTACAAAGGTTCTGAGAGTCCACTCAGGTCCTTAAACTTGTATGGTAGGCACTTTACTCATTGAGCCAGCTCACCAGCCTCTCACAGTCTTTCCTGGGCTGAATAATAATATCTCAGTGATATATAGACCCCAGATGTCAGTCTATGACTTGAGTGCGT
Organism: Rhynchomys soricoides; assembly: GCA_019843965.1. Taxonomy (NCBI): domain Eukaryota; kingdom Metazoa; phylum Chordata; class Mammalia; order Rodentia; family Muridae; genus Rhynchomys; species Rhynchomys soricoides. The sequence goes on along the minus strand of JADRCH010000073.1, from coordinate 1,693,054 downwards.
TAGGGACAGTAGCTGAACTAGGTGGGCTGATGTTTCTCTCTGCTTCCTGGATGCCAGAACCTCCACTCTTCTTGTTGCAGCCACCCACTACCACTGCCATAATACAAACCCCATGGCCCTTTCAAACTGAGAGTCAACCTAAGTTCTTTCTGTCCTGTTAAGTCTTCAGATACTTGATAGCAACACAATGATGAGAAAAATAAGGGACCCATTATTATTCACAGTTCATGTGCAAAGGCAACCAGACTGTCTTCCATTCTAATTCCATATTATGGAGAACCCAGGTACCAGTAACTCAGTGCCTTTGTGTTATGACTTGCCATCCAGCACACATGGATGCTCCCAATATGTGAGAGGCCAAAGCAGGAGACCTTGTCTGGGGACGGAGGAAACCTCCCAAAGATTCTCCAGCAAACTTCACAGCTTGGCTCCCTGTCCATTCAAGTTTCAGAAATGTCATGTCTCCAAAGATACGTGTCCCTCTATTCATCCCTCTTCTCTTCTCTGTGGATACCACCACAGCACCTTGAGGAAAATATTTGCTTATTATATCTCCTCATTAAAATTCAAGACTCCATGTCTAGTTCAGTACTAGGACTCAAGTTCTAAGATATTACTTGCCTGTAGAAATTATTTTACAGTGTGGAATGAGAAGGATGGGTAGCCATCTCAGGAACATTCTGTTCTTTTGAATATTTTTTCAAAATGATCAATATTCATCTAGTTAGAAAAATGTGAATCTCTTTAGCTCAATCAAGTTCTTGTATAGCTGTCTGATCAAGCTAGAGTCCTTCAGCTACTGATTCAACAATATGCATGTGTATTATGAAACGATGTTATACCAGACGTCATCCCAAGTTCTGGATTATTCACTTTGTTAAAAGGAGACAAGCTTTTGAGTTAAGATAAACTTTTTGGCTTTCTTTTGGAAGCATTCTAAGAACCTCTCACACCTAGCACCATGATTGAAAGAAAAGGTAAACCACCCAAAGAGACTGCTAACGACCCTGATGTGGTGAGTCTGGTATCTTTGTTCTTAAGGACCTGTTCAGTCCCCTGTGATTACATTTCTTGGAACAAAAGCTTCCTGGGCCCTTGGCACGTCCTACAGAACAGGACAGAATAGGCTATAGCACCAAGATCTTTTCAAAAACTATTGTGGATGGTCCAGTAAGCTGTGGATTGGCTGACTTTCTAAACACTGTCCACCTGTGGAAAGCGTGGAAGCTTATGAGCACTAGAATTGGGGATAGGGTCAGAGATACAGAAGGTAGCAGAAGTAAGTAAAACGTCTAAAGATATAAATAACACACATAAACAAACTTATCTTTGTTTTATTTCCCCCCTTGGTGTCTTAAAAAAAAAAAATTACCTGGCAAGTTACCCTGCCTTGTGATGGGATCATATAGAATAAGTCTATCTAACTCTAACCCTCTTGGAGTCTGGTGATGCTAAATGCTCATTGTCTCTATCATATTGTCCATTTTCAATCTACTGCAGAAGACTAGCTCCCTTCAGCACCCAAGTCAGCACCTATCACCTATCAGTAAGAAACTATAGTGCACCACACTTTGCTGCGCTTTCTTTACCTCTAGATCCTCATCTACAACAAAACTCTACATTCTATGTTCGGTTACAGGGATTGTTTGGTCTCTACAGTGCACATAATAGCCTTCTTTAGGTTCCCATAACCTTTCCAGAACAGCAGACTCTGGCAAGTGGAACAGCCCAAGTTAAAATGGCTAACTCCTGGTGGCTGCAGGAAGCATGCAGCTATGGCTTCTGATGACTCTTAAATAAAATATTAGATGTGTGTCTATTGTCTGTGAGCTGTCTATGGTCCTTTGTTCAACTGGCTGGGGTTAAAGGGCATGTAGATTAGTAGGCCAGCTGTTTGATAATTGTCCCAGCCAGTTACTTGGTTACACGCATAGGAGGCCGAATCTTAGTTGTTAAGCAATGAGTTTGGGAGAAACTTTCTGTTGTTCTTACCATCCAATTGTAGAAAACATGTTCTAGATAAGGGTACCTTGCCTTTTAACCTATACCTTTTTCTATTTTTCTACTTAGGGCACAAAATGAATGCAGATTACTTCTCATGTAGGGCATCTGCATTGCTGATACAGACTACAGAGCTATTCATATTGGGCCACTGTCATTAAGGTCCTTCTGGATCTCAGTTTGGAGCCTGCCCTATATGTCGCTCAAAAAAGCCAAAACATGGCAAAAACAAGAGAGAACTGTGGGAAGGAAGGTAAGTGTGTGTCTAAGGATATGTTACTTACTTACTCTTGTATTTCTATTTGCCAGAGTCTTAAATGCCTCTTTCAATATTTGCACGCATGCTTTTAGATAATTAGTTACTATGCTAGAGAAACCACCAGCCCTGGAAAGAGGGGATTGGAAAGAGATACTTTATTTCTGTCCACTTGGAACAGGTTTGAATTATCCTCCTGTTCTAAGGGGTTGGCTGCAAGCCAGGCAACCAAGTTCTCAAGTCTATGTTTCTACTTCGAAGGTTTTCGAGGATTGAGGGAGTGATGTCATAAATCATTCCCTGGGATAGGTATTGCCCCCTCTGTTGTTTTAACTGGCTATGTTTATGCAGAAGAAAACTAAAGGAAGAATGGAGTTCCGGATCGATCGAAAACTTACCAGTGTTCTCACTACTTCCAGTAGAAAAACCACTGCCCTCAAAGGCCGTGGGATTCCTATGTGCGAGGGTCTGCCACTGTAGCATCACCAATGGGTGAGCCTCAGGTAAGGTAACCCCACAGATAATTTAACACGCAGATATTTATTTTCTTTCCAAAACTTGCACTCATGTTCAAAAAGTTCTCAGAGAATTTTTTCCAATAGCAAATCTTTCCTAATAAATATGAAAGAGAAATTATTTTTATAATGAGCCATGATTTATTAGTAGGTAAAAAACTACATGTGCTGCACAAGTACCAGAGAGACATATCCTGTATCAGTCTCATTTCAACTAAAAGCTTCTGTTAGATTGCCCCTGCTGAGCCACACTGAGTGGGTCTGAAATTCAGGTATACCATTAGTTAGCTAGTCATTCTCTGACAACAGATGTCACCTAGTTCTGCCTCAATGTCTCCATCTTTAAAGTGGTCACAAAAAAGGTTGCTTAACAACAAAGGATGAGAGTGTGCAAATAACAACTTTTGTGTACAAAATTTGATAGCTTTTAATACAGTTTTCTCTTATTTGGGGCCCTCTGAATCAAACTTAAAGTAACAAATGTGTGTTGAGGGTACACTGTGAACAAGGCTCTGTGCTACTCACTTAAAATCTTTTCTGAAACAAATCTTATACAGAGACAGCATAAAGCAAAGGCAATTTGTGATATTCATTACTTGTAAGGAATAGATGTACTTATGTGATTTCTCTAGAGGAGAAACTCTTCTGAAGTTCTGAAGAACAGACACATCGCACCTTACACAAGGCCTCTGCCTGGGCAGGAGCTCCTCCACCTGTGTGTTCACTCAAGCTGCTGTGGTAGGAAAAGATGATGGCCATATAGCTCCACCAGGCACCCTCATCCCAGCAGGTACCTGGGCAGAGTAAAGGGTCAGAAAACATCTGCTGAGGTTGTTGAAATTGGAAATGATGAAGAACAGAAAAGAGGAGTGGGGACGGGCGGGGAGGGGAGGGGAGGGGAGGAAAAGAAAAGAGAGGGACCATGTTCAAGACATTTCTGTATGGCGCTGGCTTCCTCCCATCTCCTTTTAGTCCTAAAATGTTCGTTGTCTTTTACAAAGTTTTTCACTGTCTAGAGGTAAAACAGAAAGGAATCTAATTACCCCAATACATGAATGCAAGACCACAGAGAAAAATAAGCAATTGGAACAAAAAACAAAACTAGAATGAACAAACAACAAAGCACTCATCTGGATAAAAATCTACGCAGGCCTCCCAATGCCTCTTTCAACATCTTAATTCATAGGGCATCTCTTGAAAAGTCAGTTTACATAAACCACCAGTTTCACATACATCGGGATGCCCTGTGTCCTTTAACAAAAGGAGCACATAAGAAGAGTTGAAAGGCACTAGAAATGTCTGGGCCACTGCATCACTCTCCACAAGCCCACCTGCAGCCCACTCTCACAAACTCCTCTGTTGAACTGACCTTATCAGAGACATGGATTCAAGACCAAGAACCACGAGGTAAACAGGACAGACCCAAAGCACAAAGAAATCCCCTAGCAAAGCTTTTGTGAGGCAAATGAGGAGAGAAGATCTGAGCCTGAATTCTGGGTCTTGTGACTGTTTAATTTATCAGATTCTGTTTAGATGCAGAGTGACAGAGATTAAGTACCCAATGTTTTCACCTGCCACACACGCATTGTTAACTGTTCCTGGTGCTAATAGAGCCACAATTACAGTATCCTGTTACCTGCATAGTGTGCCAAATTGTTCTCCAAATTCCACCCTTTGCTGAATTAAGAGCAAATTTAATATAAAGTCATAAAATTAAAAGTGAGCTTATACAGTTCTTAGATTTGCACTGTGATCTTAATTCAGTGGTCTTGTATCTTAGGGTGACAGTTTTGAAAGCATTACCTGATGAGAAAGTAATTTTGAGATTTTAGAAATAAAATTCTCTTGGTTAGAGTCCAAGAATCATTGTTACTTTGAAACAAATTGCTGCTTGTGACAAAAATATATTAACTCCTGTGTGCTTTAGTGATGATGATTTTGTCTCCAACATTTGTCAGAAACCTACCCTGAGATATGCTCACATCTTAGCTAGCTCGTGAGTATTGTAAGACATACTGTTTTAACAGTGATCTAAAACACACTTAATACAAATAAGGCAAAATTGCACATTTACTGCCATCCAGAGTAAGCCTATGTAAATATCTCTTTTTTCCTATCACATGTATATCATTTGCTCAGACAATATTATTTTCTCCTTTTTATTCCTGTTTGAACTCGATGTATTTTAACAACATTTCCTTCTATCCTGCAATTAGTAGTGACCAACCAGAGTGGCCGGAACATTAGAAACCATTGCCCTCTTTATGTGGCATCCTGTTTCCCAAACCCAGAGCCCTTTACAACTGGATCTTTTTAAATTTTGAGACAAGATCTATTGGAAACATTCAAATAGGGGGTAAAAGATGTCAATAAAAACATGCCTGTGGGTGCATGCTTATCATTAGCACAGTGCAAATATGCCTGGTTATTAATTGATTTAGGCAAAACTATGGTGGGGATATTTTTTGTTTGGTTTGTTGTTTTCTTTTTTCTGTCTCACAGAAACCAAGTGTTCTCCAGCAATGAGGCAGCGGAAAAAATCAATACTTGCCATGTACCATGTAACCAATAGAATAAGGGGAATGATTTATGTATGGATGGATGCAGCCTGAATCAGCTGGGGCCTCATACAGAGAGCAAGAAAAAGAGAGGAGAAGGAGCAGAAAGAGGAAGGAAGAGAGAGGAGGGTTAGACAGCTCAACTGCAGATACTTTGTTTTCTGTTTTCCTCCTGCAGCAATAATGCCCATCTCTGGCTCTGCGGGACAGAGGAGAGCCTGCAGTTTGTAGACTATGTGATGGCTCAGCTTTCCCTCTGTTCCTCAGTCTTGATTCCATGTTCATAGTAAGGTGTTCTGAGAGAGGCAGGATGATGCATGGCCTGCAGCCCTTCAGCCTTCCAGGCGTCTGTCTCCACCCTACGCAAGCCTAGTGATGGGTTGACAAGCACTGGTTGACAGCAAGTCAGGCCATCAACAGGATTTTACACACACACACACACACACACACACACACACACACACACACACACACAGAACCGGTTCCTGAGGAGACCAGCGGCAAGCGCTTGCACAGGAAAACTACTCTATACCTCATGAGTCCTGCTGGAGATATAGTTTGATTAACTGGAGATCCAGGGAGCTGCGGCATTTAAAGGTATTTAATCCTCAAGGTAACTTTTCAAGGGGTTGATGCCCTTGCTGAAAGCTGAGCTTGAAGTATAGTTTTAAGTCTGCAGTGGGAGGGCCCTGCTTCACAGCTGGGTATGTGTCCTATTGTACGCTGCTGAATTCTAGTTATGATTTTACACTGGGTTCATTTGTTTTGGCTTTTAAATACTACTGCAAATTTTTTCAAATGAGAAATAATTTCTTTATACTCCCACTTTCCACATCAAACTCAGAATAAATCATGTAAAATTGTCTGAGAGACAGATTTGATCATTTCTCTTAAAGAGATTAATTAATTACCTGGAAGAGATGTATTTACATAAATCTAAGTTCATTTTTCTGGTTATTCTCTCTATATATTGTATGTGAAAATGTGTCAGGATGTCATGTCATTAAAACTCTCTTCATTTAGAGTCTGTATTGTTAACATTTAACCTCTGTAAAGATAACTTCCATCTTCAGTTGACAAATATATTAATATTAACTCTCTTGATAAAATGTCTTTAATTTAAAAGTAGGTATGCCTACATGATACAAATTATCTTTAATTGCAATATCAAAATTCCCCGCTGTGATATATATATATATATTCATAGTATATTATATGACAATTTTTAGAGATTTCTGCATGTATATTTATTAACTAAATTTAATAAATTATATCGATATACCCCTGTTTATGCTGCAGAGCTGTGCATTTATTTAGTAATTGGGTTTGCTTGCCTAGGATATAGGATCGGAAATGTAGTGCAGATATTAAGATAGCAATAAGAACTATTTTCAGCGGCAAGACGGGTCCTAGTCTTTTAGGTGACTCTTCATGTTTAATACCATTTTATAGATGTCATTGAAGATTGTTAAGTTTTAACTTTATTATTACAAATGATCTACCCTACTTATAAAGTTATTTGGGAAAGATTTCTATGCAAGCCAAGGAAGTGCATCTAATTTCTCTCCTTCAAGTAAAATTAGGAATAACAACAAAAACTGTAGTAGAGAAATAAGGCATACATAATAAATTATCTTTCAGTAATTATAATTACAACTGTTTCTCTGAACTAGCAAAACTGAACCTACCCTCTTCTCTTGGTGTAAGTAAAGCCTATCAACTATTGAACTTGACCACCACCTACCCCACTTCTGTTGACTCCTAACAGGACTTTACTTTTGAATCTTTTGCCTCAGCCAAGCTGCCTGGGTGACAGATAATGAGAAAATCTGGAGACATCTGAATGGAGTGGAGACTGGAAAGCTCAAAGCTGAGGGAGCCTCAGCCAGAGGAGTGTCCTTAGCACACCACAAGCAGGTATGGTCTTAGCAGAAAACTTACTGGAAATTAAAGAGCATGCGCACCTGCGAGGTGAGGCGGAAAATCGAGGTGAGCACATCCGGAACGGGCTGCAGGATTAACAGAGATATGTTTCTGCACTTAAGGAAAACTATTACTTGTCACAGAGAAAAAGAGAGAGAGCCGGCCAATAGTCACAGAGTGCTTAGTGAGTCCACCAGATGGAGAATGTTATTAGAAATGGGTCTTGCAAACACAGGAACCCAGGGTGTTAGCAGACAGAATCCTGGCCTCACAATAGGAAGAGCACATTAAAAAAAAAAATAATAAACTGACTATAAGCAAGAAGCAGATCTATAAACAGTCCCTTGGAGAACTAGATTTCATCACTGGTAACAGTCTGGGGGAAAGGCTTTTTGTCTAAAAAGTTTATTTATGTTTACACAACTTATCTGTGTTCTAGTGAAAGCCAATATTCCTTTTCCCCCGACGTGAGATTAATTCCTGTACACATCTAGAGTTAAGGTTCGCAATGAAACTCATGTGAGCATCTTATACTGTGACATAAACACAAATCTCTTAGTAAGCAAGGGTCTACAGCAAACACCTGCTATGCTTTATTTGCCTTTATTGGTGGTTAAAATTTCACTGATGAAATATCCATTAAAGAGAAAAATCAATACCTGAGCTTAGCCGCCTGCTTTGTTTTAATACCGAAAATTATTTTGAAACCAATTAGATAAATAACTACTTAGGAAGTATAAGGAGCGAGTTCCAGTTTGTTATTCTGGCAGCCACTAAAACCAAGATAAGATAGTATCTGTTTCCTCCTCCTTAAAAATCAATTAATCCATTTAAGAAGAATTAACAAAGGAACTGATCTTAAAAGTTGCATTTTTAAGTCTAATTTCATGAATGCATCAGGAATAAGGTTAAAGATATTTTAATGTTAAAACCAAAAATAGTATTAGCTCTAAAGAAGAGGTAACGTGACCTGAGAGATAACTAGCAAGCTTCCCAGAAAATGATTCTTGCTCATTCCATTTTTTTTTTTCTCCAATTAGCTTGGCACAAGCAGAGCATCTTGAATTAGACCAGTTCAATCTGAGCATAATTGGATGGCAAATTTCTATTTTCAGATCTAAACTGGTTCACTAAAACCATACAGAGCTTGGATTCCATTTAGCAGAAAAGCTAAACAAAAGCAAGTGTCGATCCATCTCTGTTCCCTGTCACACTGTCAGAGCACAGTCACCTGGATATCAAGATCTTGCCAAGGAATAAAAGCACAGATACATTCTACTGAAATACTAAGAGGTGCCCACAGCCACACTTCAGCTGGTGCTCCTAGTGGAGTGAGCTTCCTTTGCGCCTGTCCTGCTCTTTGCATTTGCATCTTTATAGATTATGGGAAGATATAGATCCATTTGCCTCTCACAAAGCTGTCCAATTCCGGCCACAACCTCAAATGGTTTTACTGTATGGACTGTCTCATTTATTCAAGCAGATTTTTTTTTCTTTAACATCTAAATGAGAACACATCCACCCTTCACAGCCCCAGGGAATGATCCAAAAGATGGGAGGCTCCTAATAAAACAATTAATTATGATAAATTTCTGAATTTTACTCCTTCATCCAGGGCTATTTCCATGGCAACACCCTCTCTTTCTATTGTTGGGTTGTTGCTCATTCACATAGAAGGTTAAGCCCAGGGCAGCCAGGGCAGGCTGATGGTCAGCTTTTATTTTCTCTGGCCCTTCAACAAAGGTTAGTTGAGGTCACTAGGAGCCAAAGGGTAATTACTTTTCCTCCTAAGTGTTAAAGGGACACAGATTGCTATTGCGACAACTGTATGGATGACCTTCAGCTTTTAATGTTCAATCTTCTCTGCTTTCATCAGACACAGAAGTATGACACAGCAATCATGATGCTTCGTCTATGACTCAAATGCAGAGTAGAAAGCCAAATGTCTCCCCTGAAGCTAACAGAAACCAGCATAAAATGCCCTTGCAATCAACTTGGAAAAGCCAATTCACAGACGGTTTTCTATCTTTTGAATAAAGAACAGACAAAATCATGTCAGGAAGTTGCAGCGGGATAGCAGCTTTTCCTCTTCTACTAATCTGCTGGTCATAATCTCTCAGGCTTTAGTCATTTTCCTGAGGGCATGAGAAATGGAAGCTCTCCTTCCCCACCGGGAGCTCTGTTCTTCCCCTTTAAACAGTCATCTTTACCCCATAGTGGACGAAGAATAAATCAGATTATATGAATTTTCTCTAACCTCTTTTCAATTCTTAAAGAAAATCAGTCTTTAAAATAATTAGGAGAGGGCGTCTTCTCAAAGTCGATCTCAAAACATTTCCCCTATTATTCAAAGCAGTATTTTCAGATGAGACTTATATATATTTTATATGAAATCTCAAAAAAATAGGTTCTATAGATTGCAAACATGGAGACAGACACCAGATGGAATGCGTCTGCCATTTCTCAACCACCTACAAAATATTTCCAGGTCCCTGGCCATGATGCTTAGTTATGGCTTATCTCAAGAGATACACAGAGGGAGGCTGGTGTTCTTCTAGAAGAAAGGGCCAGGCCGTGCTGCTTAGTTATGGCTTACCTCAAGAGACACACCGAAGGAGGCTGGTGTTCTTCTAGAAGAAAGGGCCAGGCCGTGCTGCTTAGTTATGGCTTATCTCAAGAGACACACCGAGGGAGGCTGGTTCTTCTAGAAGAAAGGGCCAGGCCGTGCTGCTTAGTTATAGCTTATCTCAAGAGACACACCGAGGGAGGCTGGTGTTCTTCTAGAAGAAAGGGCCAGAGCCACCTGGAAAGGGCTCTTGACCCAAAGTCTTAGTAAAATGAAGCATCCAGAGAACTGAAAACAGACCCTCCCTTCATCTAGAGAGAGGGGAAACATCACTTCTGCCCATTTTCTAAGGTTTAGCTGAGTGTGAGTTGAGAAATGTGTGATTTCCCTCCAGGCCTCTTTCTCCAGTAATAAGGCTTGTTCTAGCTCTCACCATATCTCTATATGAAGTTATCTCTCTGCTCAGAAACCTGCTAGGAAACCCTCAGACACAATTTCCAAGGCTGCCAGACTACACTGACTGTCTGCTCCATCAGCTTCTGCCACTGTCTTGGCCTGAATGTCCTTGACTCCCTGTCTCAGCTAACGTGCCTTGCTAAGGAGACTTCAAGTGCCCTGTGTGTGATTTTCCCCTCTCCTGGCTAATGCTACTCCCAGTAAATAGCAATTTTCTCTTACAGCTCCTCATCCTTTAAAAGAGTGGCTTATAATGTAGATCATTCAGGAATTTCTCCATGTTTTATTCTGTGCTATGCCACATCTGAACCAATTCGATGAATGCCTTATACCTAATACACATAATATCATGTACATAATTATATATCAATGTTCTGAAAATTTCACCTAAATAACTGGAACCCATAAAATAGAAATGTTTAAGCAATGATGACTTAGATTATTCTCATTCAGAAATTCATTGACCTCTTACAAAAAAACATTTTTTTTATATTAGGATTATTTGCATAGCTATGCTTGGTAGTAATCTTGAAACTCTCTTTTCTCTCTTTAGTTTCTCTTGTCCCTTTAACGTTTCTGTAAAGTCTTTGTAGTTATCACTCTTGAAAGCAGAACTTTGGCCTCATCATGCTCCAGGCTCCCCCATTTTGCCAGTGACCAACTCACTGCTGCTGTTGATAGTGCATGGCTAAGGGAATAACTAAATTCTAATTATGGCCATGCCCAAAGATACCATTTTAGAAGCAAGTTTTGGATCTTCAACACCCATAGAGTATAGTAAAAGATGTAAATGTTGGGTCTGGTATTTAGAAAGGGGTATACAATCTAAGGAAGCAAATATCAGCATCTAGTATGCGACCTGGTTAAAAATTACCCAGTGAGGGACTGGAGAGATGGCTCAGTGGTTAAGAACACTGGCTGCTCTTCCAGGGGTCCTGAGTTCAATTCCCAGCCACCACATGGTGGCTCACAACCATCTGTAGTGGATTCTGATGCCTTCTTCTGGTGTGTTTGAGAACAGTGATGTTGTATTCACATGTTTCAAATAAGTAAAATCTTTTTTTTTAAAAAAAAAAAAAAATAATTCCACAGTGAGAAGGGAAAGAGCAAGATCCAGAGCACCGTGCAAGGCTAGCTGTCAGTTGTGACTGATTGGGAAAGAAAAGCACTTTGCTCAATTATGGACCAAAGCTACAAGGAGCAGTGTGTTCTCTGCTCTGCTTGGGGCATTTGATGAAGGTACTCCTGTCCACTCTGCTATTGATGTGAGGTAGTGAGTTGGGGCTTTAGGAAGTGAGACTGGCTCAAGGAAGGTAAGCTTAAGAAAGGTTTTGAAGTCAATCAGCCATATCTACCCCCAACCACTTAATAAAGATGCCAGGTTGACCTATTTTCCCCAAAGCTACACATCTCCAGCAACAGTATCTTGGGCATTTTGTGAGGGAGATATTTAGGAGCATCACCTTCTTGGCTACTGTGAGGTTGCCATTTGAGTGCTCTCTAAGGCAGAAACAAATCATAAGAAAACCACATGAGATGTTTTAGGTTAAAGCTTCAGCCCACACAGCACATCATGCACTTTAATATTTTACTTATTTCAAAGCAGACACAAGCATTTTGCTTTAAACAAGAAATGCAAGCACTTGCCCTTAGCTGTTTCTTGCTAGTCCTTGAAGTCCTGTTTTCTCTCACACACCAGTATCACTAGGTCCCTGTCTATAGCCAGCCTTCCTCTTTTCCACTATGTTAAAAAAGAAAGAAAGAAAGAAAGAAAGAAAGAAAGAAAGGAAGGAAGGAGGAAGGAAGGAGGAAGGAAGGAAGGAAGGAGGAAAGGAAGAAGGAAGGAAGGAAGGCAGGAAGGAAGGAAGGAGGAAGGAAGGAAGGAGGAAGGAAGGAAGGAAGAAGGAAGAAGAAGAAGAAGAAGAAGAAGAAGAAGAAGAAGAAGAAGAAGAAGAAGAAGAAGAAGAAGAAGATGTTAGCAGATGTAAGCATATAGGGATGTCCACAATTGGTTTTCTCTTTTTGGGCCAGAAATAGCTGAGACCTGCAGTTCTGCAGATTGCCAGGCACACACATGGAATATAAGGCTGTCTCCTAAGGCCTAGGAGGTCCTAGGAGACTTTTCCAGGAGTTATTGAGTAGCTCCATAACCTGATAGGGAGTGGCCTTTTAAAGGTGCCAACTGCTGGTGCCAAGCAAACGATGAGTGTTCAGTGCCCAGTTTCTCAGGATGAGGTGATATTCTCAGGCATGGAGCCCTATCAGGGCTAAACTGAGCTAGACTTGGGAAGAAAATCATTTGCCACCACGTGGAGATTTTCACAACTGTACCAAATTCAGATTTCCCAAACTTAGCTCAGATGCACTGATTCTGTATCTCCCAAAATCTGTTTCTAACACTCTGCTAGGTGTTGTCAGTGTGCCTTGGCTGTAAAGCACACTGGACAGTGAATTTCATGTAATAAACTGATTCATACCTCTAAAATGGATCAGCACCCTTCTCTTTGCTAAATGTTTTCTTTTCTTACCTTTTCAGAATCATTTGTTTTCTAGATGCTAATCTGTCTCTTTTCTAGTGTTTTACCTGGTTTTGACATAGAACTTTGGTTTGTGTGAAATATGAATTTTTGTCACAGAATCCTTCCTATGTTTACTGCTACTGCCCTGCTACTGGTGCAGGGAACTTGTCTTGCACCTCACCTGTCCTCTGCATCCAAAGAAGCAGTATCCACCATTTCTAAAGCCACATTTCCCTGCCAATCTTCACCTGACCTCACTTCTTCTCTGACTGTAAATAAGCTAACAGATTGCTAAAACGCATAAGGAAACATCACTTCTTGCATATAAAGCTCATGCTATTAGTAGATAATAAACTTAGTCCAATGGTGAGGTATACAAATCATGGAGCTGACAGACAGACTAGATTCAGATGTCAGCATACACACAGAGAAAGACACACACCTTAGGGCTGTTAGACAATCTGGGTGATATAACGCATCACACAGCAAACATTGGAGAGCTAGCTGTTAATTAAATGGGACCCACATTATAGACAGTCAGCACAGTTGTAAGTTGAACCCAACAGCTTTCTTGTCAGTTGTTTTTGGAAAACTAATGTCAGGTTGAGGCTCAGTCTCTTCATTTCTAAGTAGGATTTCACATTGCATTGTAGGATGCTAAGAAGTTTAGATAAAGATCATGAATTCCTATTTCTATGCCTAAATACACTGTTCTTTAGTGTCTTAGATATTTAGTTTCCACATGTTTCACACAAACCAAAGTTCTTGGTAAAAGGAGGCAAAACATTAGAAGGGAGACAGATTGGCATCTAGAAAACACAGACATTTCTGAAAAGGTAAAAAAATATTTAGCAAAGTGAAGGGGTGCTGGTCCATTTTAGAGGTATGAATCAATTTATAACATGAAATTCACTGCCCAGTGTGCCTTAAATCCAAGGCACACCACCAACACCTAGCAGGGTGTTAGAAACAGATTCAGGGAGATACAGAATCAATGCATCAGAGCCAAGGTTGAGAAATATGTATTTGGTACAGTTGTGAAAATCTCCATGTTTAGTTATTTAATTTAGTGATCTAGATACATTACCAATGTTCCAAGCTAGAATTCTGCAAGGGATATTTGGAATACATTGTCAGAGAGATACCAAGTGTTCTCTCCTCTTTGGTTTGGCCCATTTCAAAGGAAGGCAAGTGTCAGTTTGAAATTTCTCTGAGGAAAGCATCATGGATTAGCTATAATTCTATGCCTTATCTCATGAAGGCATTGCTATGAGTCAGGAGAGTAAGATTTCTTATGAGTAGAGCATGAAACAATTAAAACGAGACTTTCTACTCCATCATGTACAGGGTCAGGGCTGGAAGGAGGTAGCACACTGTTACACATTTTATACTTGGCAATGGGAATGCACTGCTTACAGGGGAAAACTGGAGTCTTTCTTAGTCAAGTGAGTAGGCTTTGAAAGTTCCAGCTTGCTCTTGGCCTTCTGCCTCCTGCTTCTGTGCATGCAGCTCTGCCCCTTCTTAGACAGCAGTCCTGACCTAGTGCAAAATACTGCAAAGCCAGCATTCCAAGACAAGTCTCCTTTTCTCCTCCCCACCCTGGAGCCAGAACCAAAGCCCTATCTTGCACTCCAGACTCAGAAGTTTCTTGAAGACCCTCTTACAGCTTCAAGCCTCTTAACAGAGTGACAAATGCCACGGCTGCACTTCTTACTCAGAGAGATCTGATAAACCATCCACAGATGGTTTCTGGGTTCTAGGAGTCCACAGACTGATGATTTGTTTAATAGTGGAACTTAAAATATGACAACAACCTGTTTTTCCTTGTAGAGAGGGTTTGGTTTTAGACATTTAAGTCTTGGGGGGTTTTCAGACTATTATTTATTACTTATTTCATTCAAGAAAAGGCATTAAATTATTAAGGCATAGAAACACAAATCAGAATGGGGAAAGCTTCCCATTCACTCATGTGTGAATACATATGCAGATATGTGCATGCCTGCACATACAAAAAATATAATCTCATGTTACAATTTTACCATTAAAGGGCAAGATGTTACCCTGGAAAGCCCAGTATCCACAAATGTGCAAGATCGCCCCTATTGTCCTATAGCTGGCATCTCTGTACCCTCAAGCACCTTCCGTCAGTGCCTTGGCATGGAGGGAGCACAGTCTCCTTCAGATCTTGAATCTCCTAGCTACTTGCTCTCCTTACCTTCTGTCAGGTTAGAAGGGGGAAGCCTTCATTGGAGTCTCTTGCCAGGGTGCATGGAATTCTCCCATCCTGTCTGATGCTGTCCCTTCCAGGATCCTTGGTATTGGATGTTCCGTGCTGCCCGTGGCTATTACAGCAAGTCCGACTCTGTACCTCCCACCTTCCCAGCCTCCCTCACTTCAGCTGACTGAGCGATAGAACATTCTTCACTGTTACAAGTTAAACTCTCTGTCCTCTGTCAATCAGTGACCCTTTCTGAGTTTCTGCACCTTGTGCTAGGTGCATGGAATACAAGCATGAAGAAATGCAAAGTCTGTCCTCAAGGCAATTGTCAACAATTCATTTCTCCTTGGAGGCCTGGAGAACCCCATGTAATTTTTCCAGTGTGACAGAGACCCAAACCACTTGCAGGTGAGATGGATGTAAGTGCCACAGGCAGATGATAAAATGCAAACACAGAAACTAAAACTGATGTAGAGTCAAGGGCTCCCAGGGATCTTTGTGACTTGTAATCTGCATGCAAGGACATGTTTTACCCATGTCCTCCTAGGGCACCTCCATCTTCCTGCACAAATGTGACTTCCCCTCCCTCAAAGATGCTTGAATAATTTGCACTTATCATCTCTCATTTAAAACTTTTCAACAACCATAAATCATGCTTACTAAATCAACAGGAGACAGGGAGAAGGAGTAGGAAGATCCCCCAGAGAAGGATAGCAGAAAAACTCCTGCCTGCCCTGTCACCAAACTAATAATACCTGGAGCAAATCAGCTCACCCCTCCAGACCACAGCCTTCTCTTTAGAAAAACAAGTCAGTTGACGTAACTCTGTCAGCACATGTGGTACCTACTGCACTTGTTCTAGATGTTTGCGCATGCATGAGTCCACTTAAACATCAGAACTCTATGAAATCTCAAGCATCTTGGCCCATTTCATAGAAAAAGAAACTGAGGCACTGAGAAGTAAAACAGATTTGTTCCAAGTTCTGTAACAAGCAAGCAGCAGAAAATTAGAATACACCCATTCTCTTTCCGGAATCTCCTCCATTGATCTCTATGCAGATGAGATTACTGGTATTAATGACCTCCTGGAAGTGTAAAATGACTGCTGAGAGTTTATATCACGTATACTTTAGACCAGCTCAGCAAGGAGCTTACAGAAAGAAAAATATGAATCAGGACTACATCGTCCTGAGACTGAAAATAAACATCCTCCAAGTGCTCTCTCTCAGGTACTTTAGAGAACAGCTGCATCCTGTGGAAACAGAGAAGGAAACAGCACCATCCACTAGAAAGCAGCACTGGGGAGGGGGGGGGACAATATCCAAATAAAAGCTGAGAATAACGGCCTATTCTCCAGATGTAGGTCATAGGGTGGTGCTCTACCCCCCACCCCCAACCAAGTCCCATGTTCTCTAGGACTTTCCTTTGATTCAGCAGAGAGCTACAAAATGCATAGGAGTGACAGAGTCTTCCCTCTCCCTTGACACTATTCCTCTGATCCCCTTGGTGGACATTGGGACTCTTGTAACAACACCATAATGTCTTGCTGCAGTCGAGGGCGTGGCCTTGCACAGCCCTGAAGCATGGGTGCATGTGGATTGGGGCTTGCTGTATGATGAACTATAACACTAAACCACATCTCCAGCCAACTAAAGAGTAGTCTCATTTCACAGCCTCTGCTAGCATCTCCTCCCCCTTCCTCTGCTGCAACACAGAGCAGAAACATTGCTTCAAATGCACCTGTAATGTCCTAGTCCACAAAGCAGCTGCGTATTTCCCAAAATACCTTGCTCCGGCCCTTCCCTCCTTCTGACACAGGCTTCTGAGCATTTTGTCTCTGCTGTCATCTGTTCCAGGATGCCTTTCTAGCCCCTGATCAACATGATCAGCGTTTCTCAGGGTCCACAGGGAATTTCCTGTGCTTTTCTCACAATTCTACTCTTCAATGTGGTTTCTCCACATCTGGTCTGTGTTTTCCTTCAAAGAGCTTAAGAGTAGTTCCTGTCCCCAATAAATATCTGCTTGATTTTTCAAGGAACCTTCCTCCAATCACTAGAAGAATACAGCCTGTAAATATACAAAATAAAAGAAGGGGTCCTTGGACTTTTATTTTCTCTCTCTCAAATTGTTCAGTTGTGAAAAAAAAAAAAACCTTTAAAAAAATAAATTCTTGACTGACAGAGATGATCCCAAAGGTGAGAAAAGGCTTGCTGTAACAATCACACACACAGTCTGTCTCCAGAGCAGTTTCTGAGTACATACATGCCAAGCTGAGACCTGCTAATTGGACCTTCAACCCATCAAGCTCCTTGCTGCACAGCTGCTGTTTATTCCAGCTCCAGAAGAATGTGAGCAAAGCAGCCAGCACCAGAAGGTGTCCATGCTCTACTGGGCATTTCTTCACCCTTGCCAAAATAGAGGTGCAACACAGGCAAGAGCAGCTGGTGTGTTTTGTCACTCACCACCCCACACACACCTCTAACTTCAGTAGAAAACCAAAGGTGTTATTTAGAATTTTGACATCTATAAAGAGATGTTTAAACAATGCTGATGCAAAAGGAAAACTTTTCCTCTAGAGACAGCAGTTGGTAAATGTGAAAATTCTCCCAGAATTTCTCTTATAAATACCCTGTGTGCTAGTGTGAAGTGGCTGAAAACTGTTAGTATTGTGGACAGTGGTTTTGACAGCCGGATGTATGGGTCTACAGGGGAGGAACGAGAGGACATTGTGTGAGGCCTTGCTTTGAAGATTAAGTCCTGTGAGCATGGAGCTTGAGGGTGCCCTGCTACACAGGTGAATACAGGTCCCCTTTGAATTTAGGGGTTATGTTTCAGCAAACTTTGATCAGTGCTCACTTGATCAAAGGCTGGTGTTACAGAATGGCAACGGGGCCTCCTTCACCACAGAGCACTGAGAACTCTAGAAAAAGATCACCTTCTAACAAGTGGGTAGACTTTCTGTTCCCTAATTCATCTTTCTTGGCTTTTTAAGGTTATATATACCATATTCTTGTTCTTGTACTGAGCCCCTTCAGTAAGCCAGAAGCCTTGGATTTCAGGAAAGCTTCATGGAGCCTAAGCACTAAGCTCTTAATAAGGATGAAGGTCACAGATCTGCTGGCTGGGTTGAGAATCAACAGAGCATTACCTTTCTAACATGTTTCTTCACCCAATAGGAGCTTGTGCCTTGCAGATTCCAGAGCTAGAAGGCCCAACGTGAGAGGGTGATACTGAAAATCATGGCTCCATCAGAGCATCAGAGCAGGGAATGGAGGGACAACTGCAGAGACAGTTTCATTCCATCAAATGTGAATTTGCACAGTAGTAACTACAGCAGCAATAATTAGCAGATGTAAACGAGGGTGAGACTTTTGCTGACCCACCTTCCTAAAGCAGATTTCTAGGAGTGCCCCATTGTCCACTGACCTTTGACAGACTAACTAGGGGGCAGAATGGCATACTTCTTCCCCTGAGTTCATTTTCCAAGCATTATAATCAATTTGACACAAGTTCTCAATTTCTACAGCTTCCTTTTTTGTCTGAACGTTTTCTGAGACACTTCATAATGATTGTAGTTAGGAGCCTCCTTTAAGTTGTGTGTAAGAGGGCTAACAGTACATTAGCATGCCCACTATCAATCAGAAAATTTCAGGTCAGCTCCTTGAATGATATGTTGATGGAGGGAGTAGATGGACAGCAAGGAGGACAATCAACTTAGAATGGTTTAAACGGAACAATGAGAGATTGCTACATTTTCATCTCACCTGGTGTAGAGACCAGCTACCCATGCTATCATTCCAATGTGAAAGAGATGGCGATGGGGAAGCCATCAAAATAACTTTCTTGGCCTCTGCTCATGGGCCAGTACTTAAGCACCTGCTGCGCATACATTGCCTTGACCGAGAGCCAGTAGATACTTATCAACTGATAGCACTAGAACAGAGTGAAGAACAACTTCCCCTCCTTTTTCTTGGGCATCAGAGACTCCATTTTCCATCTAAGCTAATGCCAACCCTGTGCACTGGTTGCCATAGATTCCCAAGTTTATTATTAACCTCTTGCTTTGCTACGGCCAACTTTCTAGCTCCCATGTAGTGCTCCTGGATCACTCTCCATGACACTGTTCTCCACCATCAAATAGAGCACTCAATCCTCTAGACTCTAGAGTCTATAGTTTCTATAAGACAAAATCAGGAAACCCCTGAAGAACTGAGGACCAATCACATCCTGTATTTTCTATTCCATATTGGCTGGTCCCCACAAATTTTGGTCTAACCAGGTAAAAGTAATGACTGGCCTGTTTTTTAAAGAAAGTTTGCCGTCTCTTTTTTTGAGAATGTGGATTGTTTTTTTATAAAAAATAAAATAGCCAGGCAGTGGTAGCGCATGCCTTTAATCCCAGCATTTGGGAGGCAGAGGCAGGTGGATTTCTGAGTTTGAGGCCAGCCTGGTCTACAGAGTGAGTTCCAGGACAGCCAGGGCTGTACAGAGAAACCCTGTCTCGAAAAACCAAAAAAATAAAATAAAATAAAAATAAAATAAAGCATAAGCCCCCTTCCTTTATAACTTGAATTACTCTTGGGTGTAAACCTTGAATACATAAACCCATAAATTTAGTACATGTCGTTGTGAGTAATTCAGTGGGTGGTATACAGTCCGTGTGTAATCAACTTTTCTCTTTGAAGATTAAGCTAGGATGCCCATTTTAGTACGGCTAGTATTCTTCCTCCTCTGCAACATTTATCTTCTCTACCTACAAGTTCCATTTCAGAAATGGACATAGAATAGACTTTTCAAACAGATGTATACAATATATACGCAATACTGACATGTGAAATGTCCTTTTAAATAAGACTAAGGTACTGTTGTCAAGTGTGACATTAGTTAGCTGCATCAGCTACCTGAGTCTTTGAGACTATGACCACAACAATTAGCAGTTTTGAGTTTTCTTTTCTTCTACAACTGTATTTTTGTATCTAAGTTCTAGAAAATGTCAATATGCTAGTTAACTATATTAAATTAAATATATATTTTAAAATATTAAATTTATTAAATGTAAGTATACAAAATACTATGTAGTAGTGAGATATAAAAGACATAGACCCTCCTCTCAGAGAATTTAAAATCTAGTGAGTATAGTAAGTTTTGCGAACAGTTTATGAATGTTTATAGACTTTAAAATTTCATACAATGAATAGACAAAAGGAAAGGGGCACTTTGCTTAACTTAGGCAATTGGCATAAGCATTATTTGCACAACAGTGAGGAAAAACCCAAATGCACTCCTAAAACCCTTTTTGAACTTTCTTAGGTTTCATGGCCACTAGAATTCTCCTATGATCTGCAAGCTCACTTCTTTTGCTTAAGCAGGACCTCACTGCCCTCCAGTGTCAGTCAGAATATACAATTTTAGGCACTTAAAATAGTACAATCATTTAAATACAGTAGGTTACTTTTTTTTAAATTATGGCAAATCTGATTTAGGAATTAGCCATAGATGAGTTAATATGTTGTCATATTATCTATTAAATCACCTTCCCCTGTTTAAAACAAACAACAAAAAACAAACAAACAAACAAACAAAACGATACAGGACCCCAGCCCCATAGGCTCACTGGGAATTGATGCGAAGGGTCACACTGCAGGGAATAATGCCCAGATGGGTCAGAAAATCTCAGAAAGCAAACCTGATCTCTCTCAGTCGGTGGAAACTGGGTGTGTTAATGTGTTGATGGTACCAGAAAAGCAGGGGATGAGAGAGGAGAAAGGTGCTCTCCTCCTTTACCTCCACTCCTAAAATCAATCAGTCAATAGTCTTAAAGACATACATGATGATGATAAAGGGAAAGAGAAAAAAAGAGATTTCCCATAAATCCTGTGTTATTGATGACTAACTACACAGAGGCTAATAATGTTCACAACAGGAACAAGCCTTTATAAACTGTGCATTAAAGCTCTGTTTGGTTCTAATGCAAAAAAAATTTAACCATTTGTTAACTCAATATTTTTATTCCTTGGTCACAGGAAGAGTCACATGAGTTTGCTAAGCCCAAAACAAAACGCACAGTACTGAAATTATAACAGACTTGTGGGGAATTCAAACGCATCATTATTCACTAATAAACCCCAAGAGAAGCAACTTTATTGAAGCCATTGCCAACTAACACAGCAGCTATAATTATGGCTTGGTTGAATAACTATCAATTCATTACTCTAGCCACAGCTAATGAGTCTACTCAGGATCCAACAGCACATTTTATTTACTCTCTAATTTATTTGTTCTGCAATATTTTTGTATACTGATGTGATATCAGTAATAGCATATAAGTAACTTCCTAGTTTTTCTTTTCTTCCTTTTTTTGCATGTGTTTGTTTCTGTGAAGTTTTGACACATATAACAAGTCTTGTAATCACGCCAAAATCAAACCAGAGTTAAGCCATCACCCCCAAGGATTCTGTTTACAGGCAAATTTTATCCCTAATACCTGGAAGCTAGTCATATCTTCTCCATTTCTGTAAAGCTTCCTGTTTGAGGGTGTTCTATGTAATCAAATCATATGTAAAATAAAATCACAAGAGTATATCTTTCTCAAAGACTTCACCGGCCTTTAAAAAGACACCTATATGGCTCATATTCACACAAGTACATACCTGTTTTTACTTTTCATAATCTTAATTTTATTTTTATAAATATGTTTTAAATTCGGTTCAATTAGAGACAGACTGGGGATAAATCTGCCATAGTGTCCACTGAAGGGTGCCCCATTTCCTGATGAAAACAGAGCTCTGTGCATCTTTGGTAGTTCAGTAACACATTGGGCTGGATTCTGTCACAAAGCTCAGAAGCCACTGGTTCTGTAGTATTTGGAGTGAGCCTTTGTAGTAAGATCTGGCTTTGGGAGAAAATTGCCATAGAGAGAAAGGAAGCAACACACTTTTCAGGTACTTCATCTATCCTGCCCTCTCTGTGGCTTCTAGCAAGATAGTCCCAGGAGGGAATCTGCTAGGCAAGCAGAAGATAAAGAGTTAATTGCCTCTAACAAGGCCATAAATTAACCTGATTTTTAGAGACCTGAAGGAAGAGGTGTTCCAAAGCACTAATGAACACACATCTAAAAATAACTCCTTGTTTAATTAACAGCACACCACACAGCCACCCTAATTAAAACTGCCATCCAGACCTAGGATTATTGGTTCCACATCTTTCACAGGCGCTTAATAAGTCCAATGAAATCATTTGAACATTACTGGGAAATAACAACAGGGACTGAGGAGAAGGATGTCTGAGGGGAAATTAACCCCACGCTAAGCAAGGAAGCTGCTGTGTCACGGAAGTTAAGCAGTGCACGAGGTCAGAGAGATGGAGGCACACGACGAAGAACTAATTCCAGACAGTTTCCATGGTGGCTTGAAGTCACAGCAATAATAGTCACTGCCTTCCAGAGCTGAGCCTAGCCCTCACTGGGAAAGACCGGCAGCTTTTCTACAGAGAAGAGCTGAGTACCCCACTCTAAACAATACCAGCCGATGTTTATTGAGTGCTAACTTTGTGCCAGGAATTGCTAACCTTTAGAATCTCATCTTACGTATGATAAAACTGAAGCTTAAAAAAGTACAGTTTCTTGTCCAGGATCTTAAAGCATGGGAGGAGCCAGGAGATAAACGGAGGCAGAGTTGGGCAATGGACTGCCTGCTCACTAAATTTCCAGATTAAGTCTTGACGGGCTGCAGAAAGAAACTAACAAGCATAGCACTTAACAGTGGCATGCTTTATGATATCAGCACTGGGCCTTTTCATGTATCCAGTCATGTTTATTCCATTTAAAACGAAAACAAAAACAAAATTAAAACAAAAAAGGCCAAACTTAAATACAGGTTTCTATATTGCTAAATATGGATAGAAAATGACAGGAACAGCCTCAAGTCTAAACTGTCAGGTAGTACCTTTCCCGTGAACTTGAAGATTTTCCACAGTTTGGCCTGGGCAAGGAGGCAGTTCATGTCCATTTACACTCACCACAGGAAGGTTATGTACTACCTTACAGTCCAGCTTCTACATTTCAGGATTCAAATGTTTTAATTTACAAAATTAAATGAAGGCTTTAAGGACAGACTGAGGTATCATCCAACCGTGCTACTCAGCTGGAAACCTCTGTCAGGAATCGTGGCACTGTGATGTGAAATCTCCTGGTTTTGAAAACTAAGTTTATTACTTAACATAATGAAAACATTTCTGAGGTTGGTTTTAAAGAGTTGCAAAGGAGTAGTCTGGGTAGGCAGAGGAGTGGGGCCTGCAAGTAAAGGTGAAGCCCCATTCAGAGCCTCTAGCCATGACAGAGATTGTGGAAGAAACAGGCAAGAAGACAATGGAGAGAAGCCTGCTTTCTTCATGTGATGCATATTGTTTAGAATGGCTAAGGGGGAGTTAAGAGAAACAAGTTTCTCTTCTACATCAGGAAGTAAAGACCTGAAATACGTGTGTATATGTTCAGTATTGTGGAGCATAGAATGTGGTTAAGGACTTCATTTCTGTGACACCCGAGTGTGAACTGACAAAGCCAACCTGGACATTTCAGATGTTGATGTGCCTGGCTTTGTGCTGCTGTCTGCAGGAATATTACTCATTGCATCTTGCCAGTAGGCAAATAGGCACACTTCCCCAATAAGAAAACTGAAGGGGAGAGAAATTAAGTATCTAGCCCAAAGTCACAGAACTGATAGGTATCAGCTCTCAGGGTTGTTTGAAATCAGCAGCTGACTTCCTAGCCAGGGTCAATTGGTGTTTCTCTTGCTGGTCTTGAACCTTGGGATCTAGAGAATAAAAAAGCAAAGTCTTTGTGAAATACTGTGACTTCTCAACAGCACAGTTCAAAGTCCAGAAGACCCGGGTGCTCCTTCTGACACTGCTGTCCTCCCAGGGCAGAGTGGGAATTGGAGAGAGCAGGGCACCCATAGTGTGATGTTCTCTGTGCCTTCTGCTGCTAAGCCCAGGCTTGTGCATTGGCTAAACCACATATTTTATCTGAGGCTCCCAGAGAGTCGGTACTTCATCTGTTCCTGGGAAATAATCCTAAGGCACTGCCAAAGAAAACAAGCTCCAGGAGCTCTTCATGCCATTCCAGGTTAGCTTATAAAAATTCTTCCTTTTTAAAGGTTTACATGTTATTTTATGTGTATGCGCCTGTGTCTGTGTGTGAGTTGATGTAAACCACGTGTGTACAGAGACCTGCTTCTCTTCAGCCCCAGAAAACACTGTATAAATACCAGTTTCTAAATTCTTTCTTCATTCCAATGTCACTCCTTAACACAAGAGCAGAGCACTACTGTGCCTGGGCTCCCTACAGACCCTGCTGTGGGCTAAGAATTCTATCTAACCTAGTGAGTTGCTGCTTTTGAAGATATGAGCTTCATTTTCTCCTTTTAACCGGAGGATTGGTAGACAATGTCATAGAGGATGTAAAGTCCCATGGCCTGCAACACCTGTCCTAAAGATGGAGGCTAATGACAAACATATCTGTGGACTCAGCTTTACGGATTCCCCTTTAATATCCCAAATTCCAGGAAATTAATCACTTAATCATCTGTTTGTGAAGAAGGGAAACTAAATTTTATGCTAAATCTCTCAACCTCCACAACTAATGACGTCAATGGTAATCCATCACAACAATAAAACTGAGCAGTACTGAGCTAGAAACCACTCTTGTTGGTAGAGATTGTCTGACACACCTCACCATTTAAGAATACTAGACTGTAGTACAAATATATCCTTTTAAATAAAAGCTATTAGAAAGAATTACTGCTATGAGGCAGCTTATCCAGCGCTGCCTCAAGAGCACCTCTTTTGAGGCACCTCTCCTCCACTCATGGCTGTGCACCTCTTTTGAGGCACCCCTCCTCCACTCACGGCTGTGCACCTCTTTTGAGGCACCCCTCCTCCACTCATGGTTGTGCACCTCTTTTGAGGCACCCCTCCTCCACTCACGACTGTAGCACACAGTTTTGACTCTGGCTTTAGGAACCAGCTTTCTTGACTCACATGTTTCAAAACTCTGAAACACGGCTTAGTCAAAGGCAGCAACAGTTTCTGAGAGTCTACCTAGTGATTACATTGTAAAGGTTTTACTAAAGCTTGGACTCCTCTAAGCCACTCTCCTGATGCCTATGCATGGCAGAAGCAGCTTGGCATCCACCTCTTCGCCTGTGCATTCATACCTAAAAGATGATCTGACAGCAAAGCTAGCTCACCTCCATAATGAGCTCATGTTCCCATCCGCACCTAGTTCTCCCTCCTTATCGTGGATGTTCCTAGCTCCAGCCATACACTATCCTGATCTTTAAACCTGATAGTTGTTTCCAGTTTTCCAGCTCCTTCATTTCCCATATACTCATTGGAGTACCAGCTGTTGGCCAGAAAGCTAACACCTACGATGGTAGCCTGCCTCCTTGATCCTCAAAGAGGAGGTGGACATAATTCTCTCCATCCAGCAGAGAGTTTGAATACATGACAAAGATGTCTACCACTCAGACAATAGGATCAAGCAAAGGCTGCAGAGTATGAAAATAGAAGGAGCTGAACTGTCCTGTCGGCAGTACAAGGCAATTGCAAAGCACAAAACTAGAGAAGAGCATAACAATTTAGTTCCTGTCCACACATAGCTTCTGGCTGTGTGTGAAGCTGCCAATGCACAAGTCACACTTGGGAGGCAAATGGCAAAAGAAAAATGAATGATATCTGGTAGGAAGATGCCTGAAATATACTTAATTTTGCATATATAAAGTATATATTCCAAGAATTTGACCTAAAGTGTTAAGTCAGCCCATCCATTGTTCTTTCTCATCTCTTAGACCTTCTTACACCAGCACATGGCCCATCAAACAGCCAACCCCATCATGTTCGCTAATTGGCAAGAAAACCTAAACAGACTATTTTTTCCATTATTATTATTATTATTATTATTATTATTATTATTATTATTATATTTGTAGGGGGAACTTTTAAACAGAATTAAAGATCTCCATAATCAAAACTAATAAATTGTCATAAAAGTATACTCATTTGCAAGGAAGAAATAGTCAAGTGCTATTTGACTTGGGGCTTGTCACTATATTAAGATTTTAGAATAAAGGTTTTAATATGTAAGAAATCTCATATCAAATTGTTCAAGATAAAGAGCCTTTAACTTGACTCCAGTGTTGAAGCTGTAGACTTTCCAAAGTTACCAAAGTGTATTTGGAGATAGAATGAGATTAGAAATAATTATTAGAAATAATCCCTTACTTCTTTTTGTCCTTCACTGTGGAAATGCATCTACTGCTGTGGCAGTATTGCTGGGGTTTTTTTGGGTTTTTTTGGTTTTTTTTTAGGGGGGGGTTCATTTATTTACATTTCAAATGTTATTCCTTTTCTTGGTTTCCCCTCCACAAACCCTCTATCTCATTCCCCTCCCCCTGCTTCTATGAGAGTGTTCTCCATCCACCCACCCACTCCTACCTCACCACCCTGGCATTCCCCTACACTGGGCCATTGAGCCTTAACAGGACCAACGGACTCTCCTCCCCTTGATGCCAGATAAGGCCATCCTCTGCTACATATGCAGCTGGAGGCATGGGTCCCTCCATGTGTACTCTTTGGTTTGGTTGGTGGAGCTCTCTGGGAGCTCTGGGGGTGGAGGTGGTCTGGTTGGTTGATATTGCTGTTCTTCCTATGGGGTTGCAAACCCCTTCAGCTCCTTCAGTCATTTCGCTAACTCCTCCATCGGGGTCCCTTGCTCAGTCTAATGGTTGGCTGCCAGCATCCACATCTATATTTATCAGGCTCTGGCAGAGCCTCTCCAGAGACAGCTATATCAGGTTCCTGTCAACAAACATTTCTTGACATCTACAATAGTGTCTGAGTTTGGTGTCTGTATATGGGATAGATCCCGAGGTGAGACAGTCTCTGGATGGCCTTTCCTTCAGTCTCTGCTCTACACTTTGTTCTTGTATTTCCTTTAGACAGAAGCAATTCTGGGTTAAAATTTTGGAGATGAGTGGGTGGCCCCATCCCTCAACTGGGGGCCTTGCCTAACCTCTGGATATGGTCTCTACAGGTTCTCCCTCCCCTTTGTTGGTCAGTTCAGATAATCTCATCCCATTTGGGTCCTGAGAAACTCTTGCTTTCCTGGTATCTGGGACTTTCTGGTGGCTACCTCAGTTCCTCATCTCCCATTGCTACACACCTCTGTTCGATTTCCTGGCCCTCTGTGTATCATCCCCATCTCCTCCCACACCTGATCCTACCCCTGTTTTCTCCCTCCCCCTCCTCTCTTCCTCCCAAGTCCCTCCTACTTTCTACTTCCTGTGAGTATTTTATTCCCCCTTCTAAGAAACCTCCACACTTTGGTCTTTCTTCTTGAGCCTCATATGGTCTGTGAGTTGTATCATGGGTATTTTGAGATTTTTGCCTAATATCCACTTATCAGTGAGTACATACCATGTGTGTTCTTTTGTGACTGGGTTACCTCACTCAGGATGATATTTTCTAGTTCCATCCATTTGTCATACCACCCTGAAAGCCAGATCTCATCTGATCTTGGAAGCTAAGCAGGGTTGGGCCTGGTTTGGATGGGAGACTGCCTAGGAATGCTCTTAATAATGACAATAGCAATGGACTACTAAATGAACACTTACTAGACACCAGATGCTCTATGCAGCTCTTTATCACACTTGATAATCATACAACCGCTGAGACTGCCACTGTTCCTAACCCTGATTCACAGTCTGAAAAGACTGTGGTTACCATGCAACATTTATTGATTAGTAGATTTCAAAACATAAGGCTAATCAAAAAAGAACCCCAGCACAAGATCTTCAAAGGAATGACTTGTTCCTCCATCCAAATAGAGTAACAAGTTTTGAGACCATATCTCCAGGTAAACAAAAGTTTTCCTTGGCATACTTTCCTGAGAAATGTCAATTGCATCACTTGGTGACAGTATCAGCATTTGAATCACTGTTGATTATTGTATGTTCCAGAATACAAAGAAATAAGCTTGACTAATGTTTTAAGGGTTTAGTATAGCACATTATGTCTACTACTTTGTGTATTTCTTTATATTTTGCATATAGAGATGGTTAATATCTTTTATATTTCAAGAAAATGTAGATAAATACTATGCCTGGTACATAGAGGTGGGATCTATTTCTCCAAAGGGACTGAGAGTCAATTAGCTTGGGATTGTAGAAAACATATTTTGTAACAAAGCTATATTAAAACTGAGAAGCAACTGTTATAATTCATTGAGAGTTCTCACTGTGTGTTCAGTTCTCAGGTCTTGGTAACAGCTTAGAAGATGCTATTACAGTCTCAAGTGACTTTTAGAAATTTTAACTTTAGGACATAAACGATGACTCTTCAGAAGTGACAGCCCAGTGTTCTTGCTTTGTTCAATGTGGGGTCATCAGCTCTTCTTGTTTCTATCCAGATCAGCAGTAGAAAACAAGGAGAATGGGCCCTCTATTTATAGCAGACAAAGAAGTGGAAAATCACATGGTGGAGAAACACAGTTTTATTGATTAGTAATCTGTAAATGTGGCTTACACTCTTATCATAAGCCTATAATTCAACCAATGAAGTCATTAATACTGGATACCCTTGACAGTTGGTATTTGTGGCAATGATTTCAAAATTTCGTGATTTTATTAATAACATCAGCAAATACTCAGAAATGTTCACCAGTATCTACTCAGTCTGAATCTTCGGAATTGATCTTCCAGTTTTAAAAAATTGTCTCTAAACCCCAAATATGAGGTGAGGTGAGTCATACACTGTTGATCAATAGATTTTCCAAGTGCAATAATTGTTTCTTTCTGTGAGATTCCCATTAGTCCCAGAAGGAAGACCCCTTTGATTGACCTCAAAGAACACAGCAGATGTGGATAAGCTGTGTGTGTGTGCTGCTGACCTTATCAGACAAAAGGCAGGCCTTGAAAATCACAGAACACCCTGGGCATGTGCATATCGGCTGTGGGAACTAAACAGCTGGTCAAGTATGTGTCCTAAATCAGCCAAATAAGAAATTACAGCTCATGAGAGGGAAAAGAGGAAAAAAAGTCTTTTAACTAACAATCTCTGTATACTTAAAACATTCTAGGAGATAAAATGAAAAAAGAATGTTCTTAGTACCTGGAAATCTTTGACACACCCATAAATAAATTTCTACATAAACCCCTAAGGACCTAATTGCTTAAACTCCTGGATATAGAGTTCACCTTTGATATCATATTTCTTGCTCTCTATATAGGTCCTATAGCCAAGAAGATGCCTGGAAGATGTCAGAGAATGAGTACCCTTATCATAGATAGCTCCAACCCAATGATAGTTCCAATCCAATTTAGGGAGGATGCTAAGGGGATCAGGGAAGGAGTTCTTATACTTTGAAATGAACGAAGATTTTAGTTCCACCAAAAATCTCTTCCCAGGATCAATTTGGTATCAGGGACAATTCTTTGTCTCCCACTATTAACCAGACCAAGAACTTGAATAAATCTTTAGTAGTGAAAAATTCCAGGCCACTTCACTGGGCGTTTCTAAGAGAGCAGCATATGTTCTTAGGTGAAGTACAATAATGTTCTTCAAAAGGCAGCAGTTGGTTTGCTTGGCTTTTAACTTCTAATTATTCTGTCTGTCGCATAGAGTACTGAGTTTCATCACAGTGTCTTCATATAAACGTGTCATTACAGTTCCTTCTCACCGATTCGCAGCCACCGTTTCCCTCTCATGTCCCCTCTCCCTTACCCCCTGCTTCCCTTGCCTCTCCAACCAATAAGCTAACCACTGCTTTCACCAGGCACATTTTTACACCTCAGGTTTAAATCATTTCTATTTGTAGTGAATCTAGTACAATATTTTACAAAT
Source organism: Rhynchomys soricoides (assembly GCA_019843965.1). Taxonomy (NCBI): domain Eukaryota; kingdom Metazoa; phylum Chordata; class Mammalia; order Rodentia; family Muridae; genus Rhynchomys; species Rhynchomys soricoides. Next base: position 1,663,147 of record JADRCH010000073.1, on the reverse strand, counting down.
GAAACAGATCTGATGACTGAAAAGCAAGCCCTGGCTTACATGCTAGGAGGAAACTCAGCAGACAAGAAAACTCAAAGAAGCCATCTTTTCCAGAGCTGGCACAGCCTCAGCTCAGAAATATTTCTAAAAAGACTATTTGTAATTCACCCTGAGAGATACCATGTTGTCTCACCTGCAAAAGGGGCAACATTTTCTTCATTAATTAGTAATATCTGACTTCAAAATAAATGTCTTTATCATATTAAAAAATGTTTCTTTCATGACAATTTCATCCTAATACTTAAAGAAACTGGAGGAAGAGATAATGAAACCTCCTTTAAGGTTTTAGCTGAAAATCCTTCTGCTCTCTGAATACAAAGGCAAGGCACTGGTATTTGATAGTCCATATACAGAAGAATGAGAGATCACTGTCCCCAGAAATGATCCTGGGAAAAACTTCTGGAGGTGTATGCTGCATGAAAATAGAGGACTCTGTGAGCAAAACATTACTTCCATTCTAAGTAGATAAAATAGAAGCAAGAATGGCCTAGGGTGAGTCGTCACAATCAGTAAGTAGCACCGAGGAGCATTCTGAAGATGCAAAGGGGAGAGGTCTGCTTTGCTGGCGGAAGCAGAACTGTAATGCTAGAGTTACCCTACTCTCCACACTGTCAGACTTCGTATAATGAGTCTATTCTGTAAGCTTCTACCCCCTTTTACCCCCATCAGTCTACCTCCTATGCTAGGAAGATTCTATTGTCTCATTATTGACTAGAGAGCTAACCCAAGCTGCAGTCCCTTCCGTTCACACTGTCCCCGCTGCATTTTCTTGGCCATTCATTCATGCAATATTTATTTTAAAAGGTGCTCATACACAATGATTCTAGGTCTGGACAAAATCAGCACCATACAGGAGTCACTGCTGGAACTCAGAATGCAATGGAGTGGATGTACAATAGATAGAGTCAGTGAGCAGACAAGAACAGAACAGGCGAAAAAAAAAAAAAAAGCCACACAGAAAATCCCAAGGGCATTAGTCTATATCATGATAGAAAGTGCCTAAGCAACAAGAGAGCCACGATCTATTGGGGCCACACCACTGTGTTCATATATTGGCTCTGCCATCACAATTAGCTAGGGGGAAAATGTGTGACTTCCTTATGACATGATTTCCTTTGCTATGAAGTGGAATTGACACTATATGCCTTGCAGTGTTGTTTTGAAGGTTAAATGAAGTGGTGTGGTTTTATTAGATACATGAGATACTAACATTGATCAAGTGCTCTCTTACAACTATTGATATGATCATATAATCTTTAAGATCCTTCCCAGGCAGCCAGTACACGTTTCTTTTTCATTTCTTCTAGAGACTTAAAAAATACAAAAACAATCTAGATCGACAGAGCCAGATCCTGTGTTTCTTTGTTCCATGAATGGGGCTGCTAATGACAGCATAGCTATCTTCTCAATGTATTACTATATAAAAGAAAAATAACCAAAGCCTGTCTTACATGATTTCTGCAAGAAAATCTTACCTCCTAGTAAATATAAGATCAGATGGGGAGGCTGCAGCAGTGAGCAGCCAACACCGCATCAGAAACATGTGTGAAAGGTCAGATGTGGTCATACTAGTGCTGAGAGATAAATAGTCAAAAATAAACACAGCCTTGGTAATTCCCAGGTTAAAAAAATGCACAGCTCTAACATGTAATTGAACACACATAGGGATGTAGGATCAAGGTAGCTCCAATTTTAAGTGGTGAAACCTTACCTCAGTCGTTTCACACCCAATACAAGATTTTGTGGTACGGCAGGTCCTGGAGCCATTAATGAGAAATGTACGCTTACAATACTAGAAAAATGGCCCTCTATAAGAGACAAAAATTGCTTTGGGTTGAAGAAATAAATAGAAGAATAAAGAGTTTTCAAAAGTTAAGGTAAGAATGTTTTTCCTCTTGTCATAAATCAGTACTGAGTTTAAGTTTTGAATCGTACTTACTATTTCTTGCTTTATACTGATACAAACCTCAGGTTTCAAAGCTCATTAACTCTTTCTTAAATGTTTGTATCACAAATGTGTCTTAGAGGGAGCATGATTCTTTTACAGATTGTTATGTATTGCAGCTGTCTTTAGAAGAGGTGACTTCCTGGGGTATTCAGAACTTTCCTCATTTAAATGAAAGCACTTCCAGCTCTCTTGATGGAGCTTAGATTCCTGGGAAAACATTTTATCACTTAAGTCATATTTCTCATTGATTATGTATTATCTGCATATATTAAGAAGCTACTGTGAGCAGTTAATGTATACAATCAATAAAATCTAAGTGCAACAAGAATTAACTCAAACAAGTAAGTAGACTGGAATTGAGAAAAACATGAGACCATGTTCAGAACAGCAGCCTCTATGGGAACTCTTTTCTGCTCAAAAGATCTGTCTTTTTAATGCTATCAAACTTAATAATCAATAGTGTGCCTTATAGATTCAGTGAAGCAGCAACTTGACAATAAATCTAAGAATTTAGAAATCAATTCACTGATTCACAATTTTTAATTGGACTGTGTATGGTTACTTTTAAGTGATTAAACTGTCAATAATAGAAGTAAAGAGAAAGTTAATACAGATGTAGATAGCTTCTTCTACATTATAACCCTGCTTCTGTTCCACCCCAATAACAGGCAGGAACTTTCCATTGTGATGCCTACTGAGTGGTATAGACATAAGGCATGTGTAATGAGAAAGAGTGAGACAGAGGAATAGGAAGAGTGAGATCATGTACAGTTGCACATGTGTGTGCACATGTATACTTCACAATGCCCTTCTCAAATACAAGTGAAGTACAGTCTAGACAAACAGGAGGAAATACAGATTTTCTTTATTTCTGTATTTAAGGGGGAGATTCAAAGGAGATTGTCTGCACCTATGTGGAGAGTCGTACTGCTCACAGATTTCCATACTGAAATCTCGTTGAATGTCTAAACTAGATAATATCTGTGACTGGTCAACCACACCCCCTTCAGATGTAAGGACCCAGAGGTCCAGGATCATGAGGAGAACTGTCCATACTTAGACAGTGAGTTAGAAACAAACCTTGTCTTTCTTCCCGTGCCCATGCCCAGCAATCATTCCACTCCAGCACATTTCTCTGTTCTTCCTTCCCCACACACACATTTTCTGACACTTAAGAATGGAAAAATTAATGAGTCTGTGAGTTAAAGATTGGCTTTAAACAAATTGGTTCATTATTATTTAATTGAGGAGACTTTGAAGCAATAAAAGCCCTGCTTATGAAAACCAGATAAGCAGCCCATGAAACAATGAACTCAAGAAATGTAAAAACTGTCACTACTCAATATGTGCTGCCTTCCTGGTTGATAAATGCTACCTGATAGTTTTAGAAGCATCATAAACTAATAGTGTCCCAGCATTCCATAGGAATACATTCATGTGATTAGAAACATAAAATATAAACAATAATGTACATATTGACTGTTCTGGACACTTGAAGTCTAACAAATACTTGAAAGGTCACTCATTTTATGTGCATCAGATTATAGGTAAGTCATTTGCTTGAAGCTGAAAATGTGGTTCTCCGTGTGAATTTATCTCATGACCTATGAACTTAATCATACCATAGCTTCCTTGGGCATGAAAAATATACCAGAAGCACTTGAGGCCATAATGCATATACCAGTTTATACACTGCTGGGAAAGGGATTGTCTAAGAGAAACTATTCCTATATGCTCAATAAATGTCCTGAAACAGCATTTTCATTGTGGCAAAATGTTTCAAGGTTTCTGTAGGTTGACTAATATATGAACCAACAAATATTGTATGCTTCCAGGATGGTAAAACATAATAATATGTAATGTCACTAATTTCATTTTATCTAAAAAAACTAAATTTGGACTGATTAATAAACTAGAGTTTATATTCAGACAATTATCTTTTATGGTGAAAGATTTATAAGGTTGTCTAGATGCCTGCTGTGTGAAAACCCTATTTCTGAAACTTTCTCAGAGAGATAGATGAGCTTCCACCCAGCAGTCTGCCTGGTGCTTCAGCTGGTTATCAGAAGAGGTAGCTCACAATCCTACAGCCACTCCCCTGACATGATAGACATATCTCTAGCATCTATATCCTTTTGCTAGCTTCCAACAGTGCAAGGGCTTTGGGGTTGGAACATTTGCAGTTTGTGTACTCCTTATGAGAACAGCAAGTCTGACTTTTTCACAATGCCTCCAACCACTCTAAGCTTCAAAGGATGCCCCCACCTGCTGCCAAGCACGATTGTTCATAAAAGATATTATTCTTGGTTAAAGTTTTAAGACAAACTCAGGATTTCTTCTGGCCAAGGCATTATTGTATTTTCAGGTTAATTAAACAGGGAGGGAGGGAGGAAGAGAGAGAGAGAGAGAGAGAGAGAGAGAGAGAGAGAGAGAGAGAGA
>JADRCH010000073.1:1599192-1655778 GCA_019843965.1 Rhynchomys soricoides | reverse complement strand
GCCTTCCCAGATTCCTGCCCCTTGCTGCTGACTCAGTCTGTGCCTTCAAAAAGCACTGACTCTCCCACACCTGGATCTTTCTCTTTGGCATCACAGGCATAAGAGGAAGGTTTTGAGTCTTGGTTCTGCTATTACTCACTTCCATAGCTTTGAACAAATCATTCTTTCAAAACAATAGCTTCATATAACGGCCCCTATAAAAATAATTTTCACAGAATAGAAAATCAAAACTATGACTTAGCATCCAATAGCCAATACCAAAAGTTTTAAATTAATCTATTACCTTTAGTATTAGAAAATATAAGAAGATATGTTTGAAGAAAATGTCATATTAATAAAATGGGTATTACCCATCTCATATGGAAAATTAAATTATGGAATATTTATTCACTTAAAATTATAATTTCGAAGAGTTGGCAGTCACATTTAAAAATTCTGGCAAACAGGAAAAGCAAGTTATAAAATATAATAGCAACTACATAAAATAGACACGTCTTCAACAAGGCAGGAAGTATGCATAAGCCTCTCACAGCCGAAATTCAGATAAATGGGTATAGATGACTGTTTCACTAATTACCAAATTATTCTATTATTTCTTTCAAAGAAAGTTGATATTATGAAAAGAGAATGAAGACTAATAGAGTGACCATGAGGCCCAATAGTCACAATGGGGCTCTAAGCTCCACAGAACAGGTTGGACAACTACTGACCCCTCACTCAATGCTAAAGCCATTGTTCATTAGATCCTGGGGTCAGTAACATCACCCGATTTACAGGTGAGAACATTAGAGTCTGAAACATTTATCCTTTATGAAATGATGTGCATCTTCTTGGTTTCTTAGGTTGGTTTCTCAAACCAAATATTGGGTCTCATATCTACATGGTTCTGCATACAGTTTACAAAGAAAAAATAGAATGTATCCGAAGGAGTGGGGCAGGGTTTCTCTCCACTTCCTTATCAAAGTAGGTAAAGTAACAGTTCCCTGAGGGTGAGAGTTCTTCAGACTAGCACCTGCAGGCTGCACATGGGTGGGACCTGGGAATGCTGTTGAGACAATATTATTTTGGGTGCAAACACACCAAGCAACAGAAATATGTTGTAATTTAAGCTGCGATGGCTCTGCAGGCCGTGCAAGGCACAGGTATCAAGAGACATGGGAACAGAACCTACTTCCTTCCCTCAGTTTTTAGCTCCCTTATATACAGTGGGGGTGGACGTTGCTTTAGTAAGATAAATTTCAAGAACAACTTTTTTGGATGAACTTAAACAGATGAGCTTTACTGGAAAATGGCTTTTTAAAAATCCAGGACTTAGATAATTCATAGCATAGACTTGCATGGGACTCAGTTTCTTCAACTCTATAATGACACCCCCCCACACACACACACACACATCGGCTGAACTCTTGAGATGAGGACAGGAAGGATGAAAATGAAGACAGTCTTCACAGATGTGATGCAAAGCAAGGCTGCTTAAGTGCAGGCCTCTGTGTCCATCCGCCTCTTCAGGTAAGCCTCTGAAGACGCTCTCTTCTCCACACCCTTCTTTATATAGGTATGTCCTCTCTTGCTCACCTCTGCTTCTGTTTGCTCTCAGAATAACTGTCAGCTAGAGTCATTTAAGTCCATGTGCCCTCTCTCCAGGCCACTTGACTCTGAATACTTTCTCTCTCCATGTGGTGGAAGTTGCATCCTGACTCCAAGAGAAAGGATTGCAGCCATTGGCATGCTGTGAGAAGGATGATCACAGAGTGAGAGGGCTCTGTATACCAGCACCAGGAGCTTCTGGAGTGAGGTCAGCCTTAAGTAGTAGGAGTAACAAGTGGGGAGAGCCCCAACTCCAATAGTACCTCCTCAGATTTCTTCCAGCTGCCTTTATGGACATGTACACAGCTAGTGTCTTATAAAAGTGATATAATAACTAGTTAGCTAGTATTGAAACTTTAAATGTCACTATAAATAATAAAATTAGAGTTTTGATATGCAATTTACTAAAAATAGTTTTATGCATACTTTCAAGTATTTAAATATAAGAACTTTGTCAAAAATCAAATTCAGAAAAATGTAAAACAGATTTGAGTAAACACAATTGGATTCATTAAAAATTCTTCACAATGTCTTCTTGACAAAGGTATTAGCCATAAAATATTATTTGCTATGATATTACACAGTACAGGCAATATATTTCTCACAGCACACTATATCTTAAATATGCAGTCAGCATTTGGGATAATTGTCAAATTGGTGAAAATATTCATTACTATTTTAAGAAAAATTGAGAATTGAAATTTGCCATGCCATAAGTCTATAAACAACATCCATTTCTTAACTTTTAAATTCTAAATTTCTATTATCTTATAATTCTGTATTTATAGGAGTGTCCTCTAAAGTTCTGACATAATTGTTTGTACTAAAATGGTACTTTACATTTAAGAACTTCTAAAAATCAATAATTATTCACTTCAGATGCAAGAGCTTGTAATGCAATCCAAAAGAAAATCACTCTGCATTGAACAGACACACTTGTTGACACCTTTAGGGGAAAGGAATGCCCTTTCTGTCTCCTCCCGTTTCTACCCCGGCTTCCACACTGGAGCAGCATGAGCAGTACCACACTTCATTTCATTGATTGATGATGATTAGGTCTGTTGCATTTTTAGACTTGACATTGCTAGTAAGAGATGGAGTGTGCTGCCCCCTGAATGAGACTGCTTCTATGAATCATTTAACTCATCAGAATTTTCTCTATCTTTTGGAAAGAATAAATTTTGGTTTTGCACATGTCTAAAAAAATCTTTTCAAATCATTCATTTTGGCTTTAGAGTTGACAAAATCATATACAAAGTGATATACAATTTTCTTATTCAGAGACATTAGTTGGATTGTTACTATGAGGCTCCTTGGCCTACCCTTCTGTTTACATAACTAGTTGAGAAAAAAACCAATTCAGTTCTCTCAAATTTATTAGATTTCAAGAGGTGATTTTTGCCCCAACATCCATAGGACACTGCTCTCAAGTTTAACTGTAGTTAGTGACTCTGTTCAGTGCTCTTGTTAGCATCTTATGGTAAAGGCGTGGACAAGGAGGGAGAATAAAGCTTTGACAGATGGTACTCAGCGTTTGACGCCTGCTGAGCTCAGCAGGGCCTGTGGTTTCCAAGGTTAGGGCTGTCAACATGGCTGTCTATCAATTGAATAACCAAGTATAGACTGCTTGTCTGTTTCCTTTACAAAACTTAGACTTCATGTGCCATTATTGTTGGTCTTTCTGCTGATCTAGTAACTTCCAAGCAGAGGGAGTGAGAGCTCTGAAGTAGCCTCACTATTTAAGAAACTACTTGGAAAGGGAGTTCTCGGGGCTGAAAAAGGTAGGCTGTGATCTGGTCTTTCTCTCTTTAGTTTTTCCCTAAGGTTTCATGACTTGAAAAGAATTCAAAAGCCATCAAAGGTTCACCTTTAGTGAGTAGCTAATTGTAAAGTTGTTTAAAGTGCACTTAACAATGTCTACCTCTCAAAGGGGTAAAATGTTTTGGTTAAAAATCCTTAGGGTGGTGGATGCTAACGCTTTTAGAAATATTGAGACTAAAAAGGAAGACACTTCTTTTAAGTACACCCGTGTGCTTAGCTGTGTTGTCAGGGCCCATCTTTCCATCTTTCCTAACTGTAAACATTGGTGCCCACACCCTTTTTGTTTCACCTACATCTAACACTTCCAAATGCTCACAGAAAGAACCTGAGGCTGAAAACCAGCAAACTGGCTGTCACCAAAATGTGCCTTTTGTCACACACTCTTAGCAACTGTGTTCTTCGGTAAGTCTACTATTTTCTGTTATCTGAGCTTTGTGATTTCAACACTGTTGTTGATCTACTGAGATTATATTTTAAAAGCTTGTTGATGGATGTATAAGCCCAGGCTTTTTCAAGCAAAAATTAAAGGTGAGGTAGCAGTCTTGCATAAGTAGATATTTATATTTTAATGCTTATATTATTTCATGCCTGTCATAATTAGACCAAAATCCATGACTACTATTTCAAAAGGACAAAGAAAATTTAAGTTGAAATATTAAAGTAGAATTTCAAAAATGATCAGGCAGAATTTTACCCCAGAGCATTACAAAGCTTTTCAGTTGCTACTTTTGGTAGCTGACAGAGGGTGGGTTGTCTATCGCTTATGGTGCTGGCCTGAGAAATCTCATCGGCTCTGGCTCTGGTTGTTCCTATGTAGCATGTCTGAAGGGATGACGTTTGTGGGACATTTCCTCCACAAATATTTAGCCCATGATTTAAAAAGAGTCATTTAGGGACATGATTAGATATTGTGATTCTCAGTATACTTAATCACTTTGAGGACAAAATATAAAGGTTTTCATTTTCAAATACTTACCTTTTTCAAATAAATTTTTAAAGTGAGTGCTAGAAAATTTAAATTGAAAAACAAAGGAAGAATTTTTAAAGCCTAATTCAGTATTTCTCTCTATCCCACGGGTCTGCATCTGAGGGCAAGTGCTCAGTAAACGCTACTGCGCTGAAATAAAGGGGGTATTGACATTAAGTAAAAGGTAAAACTAATTCCTGAATTGAAGTAAAACAACTTTTAACCGGGTCTATTTACAATAAATTATCAGATTATAATTTAGAATGAGCCATTCTCCAGCTGTCCGTACCATTTGAGTTGCTTGTATGCAGTGTCTTTGAAAACTGCAGTAGACAAGAGCTATAACTAAGCAGAGATTGGAATGAAACAAACAAACCCACTGCAGGTTTTCTCTCTTTCCTTGTTTCTGCTTCTTTAGTTGCTTTGTTCAACAGGGCTTTTCCTAAGCTTTGTGGTTTCCTCCTCCTCCCTTCTTCCCCAACCTCCAGCTCCTCCCCTGCCTCCACCCCATTCCCAGCAGCAACCCCCATTCCCAGTACCACCCCCATTCTCAGCAGCAACCCCCTTTCCCAGAATCATCCCCAAAGTGGATTTTTCAGTGAATCAAACTTTGCTTTCCATACTTACACTTTTCAAGAAGTCCCTTTTTTGAGGGTTCCTTCTCTTTGTGACCATGGGGAAACATCCTTCTGAAATGCTATGTCGGCCCAGAACCTCTAAGACCCTGAGAGCACAGTCCACAGGTAGAGTAATGCTCCAGTCCTGAAGGAAAGAACACCAACACCTCGAGCCCTACAACCCTGCACCAGGGTCCGTGCACCAGGGCATTCTTGGCTCTCACCCACGACTCTGGGACATGAGCTTTAAACTGTGTGAGGCTGATTACTATAACAAAATGCTCTAATTTCACTGGGCCCTTCAGTTTGGGAGAGTTGCTGCTATTGTTGTAACTTGAGCACTTGTCATCACTACCGTCACCCCCTCTTGTTGTGCATCCAATCTCCAGAATTTCACCCTCTGTAACTGAAACTATACACCTTTTAAACAACTCATCCTTCTAGATCCTTCCAACCCCTGGAAGGCAGTGTCCTTTCCATCCATGTAAATTTGGCTATTCCAGGGACATCCAGAAATGGACCATACAGCACATGTCTTTGATAACTGCCTTGTTTTGCTTAGAGCAATGTCTTCAAATTTCATTCACATAGAACATGTCAGAATTGGGTTAAGCTCTTTGTTAAGCTCAACCCCCCCCTCCCCATTGCATGCACATAGTACCTTTGTGCTTGTGTATCATCTGCCATTGTGCACTATGGATGCTTCAACCTTTTAGCTGTAACAAATAATACTGCTATGGAGATGAATGTAAAATTTTTAGTTGTTTAGAACGTTATTTGTGGATGCTGAAGAGCAAATTAGGGCCACAGAATATACTGGGGGAAGAAGAGCAGAAGGTTACAACAATAGCAACAACTAGGGTTTGATTTTCTACTTTCTAACTACTTTCTACTTTGCTTTGTGCCAAACACATCACAGCTCTTAAATCGTAGAGACAACCCCTCTTATTCCTGTCATTTCACACAAGTAAAAACTGGCTAGGCTTGGTAGTGCAGGCTTCTACTCCAGAGGTTGAGACAGAAAGCCTGCCTGGGCTTCCATGATGAATAAAATATTGAGATGGAGGAGAAGCAGGAGACTGACTTTGGCTGTAAGTCAGTGTTTGAGAACTTGCCTGGGTGTGTGTCTCTCTCTCTCTCTCTCTCTCTCTCTCTTTCTCTCTCTTTCTCTCTCTCTCTCTCTCTTTCTCTCTCTCTCTCTCTCTCTCTCTCTCTCTCTCTCTCTCTCTCTCACACACACACACACACACCTCACACAGTGTAAAGCTGCTGGTTAATTGGTCCAAGGACATCAAGTTATTAAGTCCCAGGGATATAATTCTGGAAGGTGGTGGCTAGAACCTGCATTTAGAGAAAGAAACAAATCAGAATCTGTATTGATAAAAACCACAGCCAAGAGCCTTAGGGAAGAGGTCCTGGAGTACATGTGAGAAAACATGTGGTTTCTCCCTCAGAAGGCTCTGAGAATGAAGGCAGGCAGAACAGAGAGGCAGAGAGGCATTCGTGCTGTTCCATCAACAATTCATATGAGCATATTAGCCCACTCCTCCTGCCCCTGAAGGAAACAAAAAGGTGGGTAAAGTTAACTGACCTTTTCATCTTTGATGCTTCTCTAGGTTTCTAGAAATAGGGGCTTGAAATACCTTCATTATGAGAACCCTTTAACTAGCCTATTGGATGTCAGCTTTGTTTAGTTACTGTGTAAATCATTTTGTATACAAATACAACCCTAACTCTTGAGGTAATAAATAAATTTTATCCAATGAAACAACAACATCAAAACAGTGAAAAATAGTGGTAGGTGTCAGCAGGTGTCCATTTGCATGCCCATGAGAAGACCCCCACAAATCAGGTTAGAAAGAGAACAGACTATGGGGTCTGTGGGAGATCTGAACTGCCGTGCAGATCATGTGGCAGTAATTATCTGATTCAAGTCCATGTGCTCCAGACAGAGCCCAGACAAGTGACTGGTCAAGTCTGCACATTTTTTAACATACGTATATAAAATTCAATATTAAAATAATGTTTTTGTTTTATTTGCCACCATTTATGGCAGGATAGGGGATTTTATTTTAAGCCAAATTATTATATAGATGCATCCTTGCCTCCTTGAGGTTCCAACTTATAGATTTGCTTTTCTGCAAGCAGTGACTCCATTCAGCTTCAGCCTAGATAGAATATTCAGTAACAAATTATGCATCTGCCTACCGTGTTTTCAAAAGATCCAAATTCTGCAAACCAAACAGAAGAGGGAGCTATCCATCTGGAAATTAGGCAGACCTTCAAAGAACAAGTCAAATAAATGCTGAAGGATATTCTTGTAGTTGAGTCTTACTTAGTCTTTTGTTTATAACAACATTATACATTTTCTAGAACATTCTGAATGAATACAGAAACTAGCAATATAGAAAAAAGTCACCAGTCAATGAAGAGGTAAAATATACAAACCTTTACAAGCCCTACTAAAAATCATACTCACACTTTATGGTTTATCTCACATTTCATGGCATACTCAGGACATCTTGCCCTCTTCCCACAAAAAATAATATTCTCAGAACATGCAGACGACTAATATTACCTTCCTATAGGCCATGATCTTAAAATACAGCTCTGGTTTTAAAATTGATAGCATCTGGGAAATAATGGAAAAAATTGAACACATTTGTCTTGAAAATGCTATGTAATAAAATTTACTTACTATATTTGAAAAGAAAAAAAATGTTTTGTTCCCCAATTTGTTACAGCATCTGAAAGTTCATGAGGTTATGACCCCTTTTTAAGAAAGCATCCACCACCACCTGCAAATACCCTAGGAAAAGCAGTTGGAAACAATAAAACACGTGCTAGTTAACGGTTACCACGGAAACGGTTCTGGTTCACCAATCAGAAAGCCTGCTCTTCCCAGTGGCTTTGTCCGAGGGAGACATGCGCCAGCTGTTAGTGAATAACCATTGTTATAGGTCATCAGGAAATCACAGTCAGCAGGCAACCCAGCCCCGCTGGAAGTTTATGTCTCATATTTGTTCATCACCAGGGCAATTCTCCACCTTTAAAACATCCCCTTAGGCCGGGTTAACGAAATACACCCTGCCTGTGCAGAATCATTTAAAGGAGACAAGTTAAATGGTCTTTTTGCTCAGCAAACAGGTTTCTTCCTGATTTCAGTTGCATAATCCTCCTACCCAGTGTCAACTACAGGGCAAATATCTGAGGCTCCTGCTGAATTGGGAGTCGTTCTTCCTTCTCTTGATTGGCCACTAAGAGAGCCTTTCCTCACTCTTCCGATACCAAGAGGTTTTTCATACCACCCTGAAAAAGATGTTAAAAATCACTACTGATTCCCCATGTAGGAAAAACCAGTTTGGCTGACAAATGAGAGGCTCTATGGATGCTGAAGAGCCAATTAGGGCCACAGATTATACTGGGGGAAGAAGAGCAGAAGGTTACAACAACAGCAACAACTAAGGTTTAATGATGGCTAACTTTCTACTTGGCTTTGTGCCAAACACATCACAGCTCTTAAATCGTAGAGACAACCCCTCTTATTCCTGTCCCTTCACACAAGTAAAAACTGGCTAGGCTTGGTGGTGCAGGCTTCTACTCCAGAGGCTGGGGTCACCGAGAAGGAGAGTAACTGAGAGGACCTAGGGAAGCCCTAGGTCCCTTCTTCACCCACACACTGGAAAAATTTATCACTTTTATCAAATTTATATCTTTATACATTTATAAATGCATAGGTTTTCTTTTAAATAAAAATTTAAAAGCCAGGAAGCACCAAAAGCTGGCCAAGCACCATGCTTGTTCCAAAACCAGTAGGAATATCTAAACTTCGATGACAGCGCTGGCATTTTAATTTGGCAGTCATCACTCACAAGTAAAAGCCTGAGCAAATAGAAATGTCAACAATTCTTTGGAGGTCTGAGGTCCCTGCAAAGACCTGTCCTCAAGCTGGGAAAAACAAGGGATGACCAGAGACTCATAACCTACAGAGCAGAAATTTCCTGGGTTATGAACTTCTTTTACCTACCCAGCTGGGTTATAAAGCCCAGATTCCAACAGCCAGGGCACCAGGGTGAATAAATATCAGAGTTCAAAGCTCCTGGGAGACCCAAGTCACAGTGGGCTCATACCTCCCTTACAGAAGAACAAAAGTAACAACAGACAGAAATTATCCCAGTGAGAAGTTAAGAGTATGAAATATAGAAATTGTTGAGAGAAAAGACACTCCTACCTAGAATTGTGTGGCTTACAGAACTATACATTCAAAGGTGACAGAGAACTAAAGGCTCTCATAAAAACTGAATTGCTTGCCTGGCAAGAAAGAAATACTGAGTTCTTCAGAAAGAAATGATATGCTACAGGCCAGAAACTCAGATCTATACAAAACTAGAAACCAGCAAAGAATTAATATGTGATGATAAAATAAAGATTTTAATTTTTTTCTTTTCTTAAGTTTATTCAAAATATTAGCGACGATGTATCCAGTATGCAAACACAAGTGTTTCGTATATATAAAATAGGTTTGGTGTAAATTTAGATGAGTTAAAGGAATAAGACAATCAGATAAGTGGAAGAGGAAATTAGGGTTATTTTGTTATCATAAAGCACTTACATCACCCAGGAAGTATACTGTGAGGTAAACTTGAATCAATTATAAATGTATACGAACAATACAAGTCTAGGCAACTAACAACCAGTATTTTAAAGAAGTAAAGTTGACATGCTAAGAAAGGAGAGAAAACTGAGTCAAATAAAATGCTCAATTCAAAACATAAAAGAAAAGCAACAGTGACACCTGGGGACAGCAACAGGACAGAAGAAATATGACAGTTTTAGTCCAGTTGCAATGGTAACCGCTGGACGGTCTGTGTGCACTAATCAAACATCAAGAGTAGTTGGGGGTACTTATGTTATCCATAAGTACCTTCTATAAATATTAAGATTACAGATAAAAGGTGAAATTATGGTGAGAGATAAGCCATGCTAACATCGATCAAAATAAAACACAAATGGTTACAGAAAGAATAGACTTCACAGCAGAGAAGGAACGTTATAGTGTAAGAAGAGGTGGCATAATAACTTCCAAAAGGTCATACTGTACATGTCCAACAATAGAGGCCAGATGTGCAAAGTACAAGCTGATAAGCCTGCACGGGGAAATAATTAATCCATTCTTGAAATGTACCAACATGCAGAAAATTATAAGGCATAATTGAATTTAACAACATTATCAATAGTGATCATGAATAGAAACTTCATTCAAAAACAACAGGCAACATATTTCATAGGCTCACATATAGCATTTACCAACATAACACTTTCTGGGCCAGAAAGCACACCTTGAAATTTGTAGAAGTATATATCGTATGCTATCTTGCCATAGAAAATCCAAATAAAATTCATTCACTAACAGCTATAAAAATTAAATGTTGATATTAGCACAATTTTAACTAATCCATGGCTCAATAAATGAATGTCAAAAGAAGCTTAAAATGTTTTAAATAAAACTTAAATAAAAATTATATATATATACATATATATATAAATACAAATATGACGTGACCATTTTAAGGATAAGTCTAAGTACACAGAGGGACTTTTTAGGAGATTCACCTAAAGGAAACTACATATAGAAAAATTAGAGCTAAAGTGAGAATAAAATAATTTTAAAAATAGGGCTGAGATCAAAGAAAAAAGGATATCAGAAGGGAAATTTGATAAAACTCAGAAGCTTGTTCTTTGAAAAGATCAATAATATTGATTAATCTCTCAATAAATAAGAAAAGAAATAAAAATATAAGATATAAGAGATGAGACATCACTAGAAATAGCATAGACATTAGAGGGTAAAAAATGGATATGAATCACTATGCCGCCACAAATTTGATAATCTAGATCAGTTCTTAACCTGTGTGTCATGACCCCTCTGGAAAACTATCTCCAAAAGTATTTACACTGTAATTTATACCGATAGCAAAATTACAGTTATGAAGTAGCAACAAAAATAACTTTGTGGTTGGGGGTCACCACGGCATGAGGAGCTCTGTTCAAGGGTCACAGCATCAGGGATGTTGAGAACCACTGATCTAGGGGAAACAGAACAAGTCCTCGAAAGATAAAGCAGTTTCCTCTCCTTCTGCTCCTCACCTCCTCTATGCCTCTTCCTCATTCTTCCCGTATGCTCCTCTTCTATTTCCCCTCATCAAAGGGCAGGCCTCCCAGGGACATCAGTGGAATACACCATTTCAGCTTGCAAACGACTAGGCACCTCCCCTCCTATTAAGGCTAGATGAGGCAACCTAGTAGGAAGACACGGGTCCCAAAAGCAGGCATCAGGAACATCCCTGGCTCCCTCTGTTAGGAGTCCCTAAAAAAAACTAAGCTATTCAACTCTAACATATATGCAAAGGGCCAAGGTTAGAATCATGTAGACTCTCTGATTGTCATCTACCAAGCATTTAAAATAGAAATTGTATCTATTCTCTGAAATATCTGGCAGAAAATAAAGGTAATGGGAATATTCTCTTACTCCACAAAGCTAACAGTGTTCTAAAACCAAAACTAGACGAAGGGCTGCCAAAAAAAAAAACAAAAACAAAAACAAAAACAAAAAACTACGGAGTCATGCTTCAGATAAGCAATGCACAAAAAATTAGCAACAAAATATTTTGATATTATATTAACTGTGTGTGTAAAGAATTGTTCTTCATGGTCAACTTGAATTTATCACGTGTGTTAGGTTCACTCAACATTTGAAAAACCATTAGTGTAACAAGCTTTAGCTTCCTCTTTAAAGGAAGAAAAATCATGATTATATCAGGAGATACAGAAATAGAATTTAACAATACCCAATGCTCATTTTAGGTGAGCTGTCTACACTAATAAGAGTAATATGTTCTTAATTTTACAAGGAGAATCTACAAAATGCTTAACTTTAGCATTATCATTAATTAGGAAAAACTTGAAGGATGACTACTTCAAGAAATGAGATAAGAATATCCCATCAGCACTGCTTTTCAACATTGTACTAAAAACATAGCAGTATAATAAATCGAAACAATAAGGAAGAAAGTATACAAATTTTCAAGAAAGGAAGTAGAATTGTTAACTTTGTGGATAACAGGCACATCTAAACAGATAACCTGAAAGAGCCATAGGAACTTTTGGTACTAATAAGGAACTATTGAAAAGTTGCATGGAATAAAGTTAATCAGCAATTAACAGTAGAATTTGTAATTAAAAACACATTACCATTGACATAACAACTCTCCCAATGAAATGTTTAGCTAGATCTGCATGGAAAAAAACCTACAACATTCTGATGAAAGACAACTAATAAAGTGGAGTGTGGCTTCATGTTCATGAATGCAAAGATTTTATATTTTCAAGATGTCAGCTCTTTGTTATTCGACCTATATAGTAAAAGTCTGTGAGTCATGACAAACTTATTCTAAAGTATTTACAAGAGGCAAACAATCAACAATAACACTTCAGTATTAAAGGAGAATCAACCCTGATGGTCTATACCAGTCAACGAAGAGACCGCTGCACTAGTCAAGACAGTGCTCTGTTGGTGAGAAAATAGATCAAGAGAACAGAACGGGGGGGTGGAGGGGGGAACGTGGGAAGCAGCATATGAAAGACATTCAACATTATACGTCAGCAGGACTCGTAAACTAAACAGTGGTATATACTGTACTTTTATTGGAATGACCAAAGCACTGACAACACCAAATGCTGTCAAGGATTTGGAATAATGGAATATTTCATTCATTGTTAGTATGAAGGTAAAATTGTGCCATTATTTTTAAGAGAATGTGCCAGGGTCTTTCAATGCTATATACATAGGGTCACTAAAGAACTCACAAATCAGACTCTGAGATTTACCCAGAGGAGGTGACAATGTGGTCACACAGAATCTCAAGCTCAACTGCTCACACTACCTATTCATAATCACAAAACTGACACACAATAAAGATGACTTTCAGAAAGGAATAAATAAACCCTGGTACATCCAGACAAAGGAATAATCATTGGTGAGTTACGAACCCACAAGGACATGGAGGAATCTAAGTATATGTTAATGTTAAGTGAAGAAGTCAACCTGAAAAGACTGCATACCACCATATGATTCCAACAATAAGACCGAGGAGAGGTCATAACTGTGGAGATGGTAAAAGGATCAGTGGGCCAGGAGCTACAGAGAAAGTACTCAGCATGACTTTTAGAGCAGAGGGAGTATTCTGTATACTCTGTATGGTACTATACTATAGACATGTGCTATAATATAAAACCCTACGTAAAACACCAAGGCTATGAAAACTATGGCTTTGAAGTAACAGCCATGCATGCATATAGGCTCATCTCTTTTAAGGAATGCACCACAGGGCTGGGGGATGTCAGTAGTGGAGAAAACTGTGCATGTGTGGGAAGAAAGCACACAAGAACTCTTTGTACTTTCTGTTTAATTTTGCTCTTAACTTAAAACTGTCCTAATAGATAATTTTTAAGAGAATTCTAAAATTCACATCTTAGAAATTTGGGTTCAGGATATCTTGCTTGGAGCTTTTAAATCTGTTTCATAATCCAACACATTTCTGATTCTTGGCCAAGCTTGAGAATTACTGGGTGGATCTTTCTGTGAGTTTTCAAAATGCACATTAAACTATTCCCCTTCTCAGACTTTCAATTTGTGCTTGGGATAGTCTTGTTAATCCATGTGTACTGATATGTTAATGGCAGATAATGTTTATACAGCAAAGCTGTGCATTTATAGCAGACTATTTCTAAGTAGTATAGGAATATAGGCAAGTAAAATCAAGAGGCTGTCCCTAAAGCTCTATTCCATCCATGCCTTCAAATAGATCTGTAAAATCGACTGTCACAAGGAGGAAAAATCAGGAACATAACAGGAAAGAGAGGAACAACCAGGAACAAGACACCTATGATTCCAAACTGAATTTTACTTCAAGCAGACAAATATGTGTCTAACCATGTCCCACAAGCACATATAAGACAAAAGGCAAGCTTTGGGAATGCATATTATTTCAGAAGCCTCATCTTTCTTCCATAGCTGAGGTTTCCTGGTCTCCACCTTTAAAGATTTAAGGAACAAATTGTTCACAGTGTTTGAAGCACAAGCTCCCCTGTCACACTTTTCTACATAGTCCAAAGGATCAAATGCTTGCACATGGTCTCTCTGTGTCTCAATCCATTTGTCCCTCTCTGTCTCTACCTCTGCCCTTCCCTCTCTGTCTCTCTGTCTCTGAGTCTCTGTTTGTGTGTATGTCTCTGTTTCAGTATCTCTGTCTCTGTCTCTCTCTCTCTGTGTCTCTCTCTCTCTCTTTCTCTCAATCTCGTTCTTTCTCTAGTAGAATGGTTCTGTCTTCAAGTCCAGATGTTTTCTATCTTTCCAGGCTGCAATGATTTCAACACATGATTTCAGCAGCACTAACATCAGATCAGGGCCACCTGTTACTCTTATGAAAGATTTGAAGTTAAGTCTGTATTTATGGTTTATTTGGAAAAAACAGAATACAAATAAGAGGATGCTCTTAAAATCATCCTGAGATCCAAGGATGTATACAAGGTAGATTGGTAGATAATCAAGATACTATGTTGTGTAAATACAATCAAGTCCAGTTTTTTGAATAATTATTGCATAAATTTGGATAGAACCCAGGAATTTAAAATTATTAAATATAATTATATGCTTGGAAGGCATAACTGGACCTTTAAAAGATTAATTTTGCCTCTAAACCAAATATCACCCAAATTCTCTGTTATAACACATGACTAAATATATAAAACATTTACATATTGCAAATTTTTCTTATCTTGTCTGAAAATAAATATTTTACTCAGATATCAATAAAATATGAATATATATATATATATCTTAAATAGTAACATTTGAAATATTTGAAATAACAGACTTTAGTAAATCAATGAACTATAAGTAGTAAATGCTGATTTAACA
The DNA here is from genome assembly GCA_019843965.1 of Rhynchomys soricoides. Taxonomy (NCBI): domain Eukaryota; kingdom Metazoa; phylum Chordata; class Mammalia; order Rodentia; family Muridae; genus Rhynchomys; species Rhynchomys soricoides. The sequence continues at coordinate 1,640,807 of JADRCH010000073.1, read as the reverse complement.
CTTTCTATATATGCCTGAGATACAGTAGGAAATAAAATATTCCAAATTTCTGTTCTGCTAAAATAATGAAATGACCGTATAGTTAATAGATGGAAAATAGTTCCATGAGCAAAATCTATCAGCATTGCAGAATTGATATTGTGATATTCACTAATTGTGCTGTACTCACATAGTAAATACTTCGTATTGTTACAATGCTTTAAAAATTAGCCACAGATGATGAGACTCATAAGACAATTACTAAGTAATAAAAGTGACAAACACAGCTCCTATTGCACTCCCCTTGCGCTTCTTAGATATATCTATAAATTTAAAAAGATGTGAAGAAATACAACTGCAAGTTCTAGCACACAGATCACCTGACATTCAAGAAACTCAAGGGCTGTGAGGTTGGCAGTGTGGTCAACATCATTACAGGTGAGAGAGCTGGTGTTTACCTGTCACCTTAGCCTTCAGAGGCATGTGATGCCTTCTTTTTTGCTCTTGTGTTTGAATCCTATCTAAAGCCCTTACTTCCTATCTAATATCAATTTTCATAAATATTTTATGAAATGAATAAAATGTTTCATAAATATAATTTCTGAAACAACATAGTTTTAGAGTTTAGCGAGACTAGAAAGAGTATTGTAGAGTGAATAATGGGTTTACATCTTAGATGTAACTGCACATTGGCAGACTGGGAAATCTCTGCAGGCAAGTGTGATGTTACTGAAGAAATCACACACTTACCTGTAGAGATTCTTCAGTCTGACGACATGAAGCATCAGACCTCTTTATCAAGTTGTGATTTTTCTATATTTAGTACATTGACTTGGACTAAGCCTAGTGAGATAGCCGGATGAAGGCTTGTCCATTGGACCTTGGCTTTGTCTGAGAGGACTGCATGTCTGAAGATGGTTCATTCTCACCAAATTAAATAGGTTAATTTGTAACAAGGCTTAGAGCAGTGGCAATCAGGACATGACCTACCCACTGTTGGCATTACCTGGGAACCAGTTAGAAATGGGAGCTCTAACACCCATGTCAAGAACTCTTCAATCAGGACCTCCAATTGGCTCCAGCAATCTCCTCCCAGGTAATGCTGGCTGATTTTCCGCTTTGTAACCACTAGTTAAAAGAAAACAAAAAGTGAACTCAAAGTAATCATCTCACACTAAAAACGATACAAAAAGTGTCCCAGTTAGGTTTCTGTTGCTGTGATAAAGCATTGAGGGTTTATTTGGTTTCCAGGTCCTGCTTACAGTCCGTCATTGAGGGAAGCCATGGCAGGGTCCATGAAGGGAATTGCTTACTCTCTCTATCCCAGGTACACATTTGGCTACCTTTTGCCTCGTATTACTACCTACCCATCTGGAGGAGAGACTGCCCACAGTGGGCTGGGACCTCCCACATCAAACATCAATCAAGAAGATGCCCCAAACATGTATAAAGGCCAATCATGTGGAAGTGCTTCCTCAGTGGAGACTCCCTCTTCCCAGGTATGTCTAAGTTTGTGTCATATGGACAAAAACTAACCAGCACAAAAAGACTGACAATATATTCATAAAAACACTGTCTAGAATTCATGTCTTGATTATACACATGAGCATCGATTTGAGAAAGTTTTATCTTCAACTCTTTGCCAACCAGATTACAAAACTCTCCTTAGAAATAAAGAGTTAAGAAATCTATTCAGAAGTAGAGAGCGTTTTAGTCTGGGAGGAGTAAAAGGATAATGACATCATTCAAGTTGTGAGCCATAATTCTTATTAGATTGCATTGCTACATTCTTCACACAGCTTTGGAAAGTTATTCCTAAGGTCACAAAATATGCACTTAGCCTGCACACAGAGAAGGAAAATGCTTTTACAATGAAATTATTTCAGCCTGGCCCAATAATATTCAAAAGACTTAAGACTTATTCTCTATGTAACGTATCTTGGCAAAATAAATGATGACTTTATATGACTGTCTTGTTCAGTGTTCTCTGTAGTTTTGTTCTATGAACAGTTAAATTTGGCAATAAATGATCTACTAAGAAAACTTATTTCCTTTGTGTTTAATTCTATAAGATTGCATGGCTGAAGGGTAAATTACAATTGCACTTGGCCTCTGGCAATGAGTAAATTACATAATTTTTATATCAAAACATAGTATCTAAATTGGTATGCCTGTTAACCAGTAACCCCTGGTAGTTTGTTAGTAATTCATCTTCCATTTCATTCTTAACCAATTTATTTTGATTATTTGTGGACCACACCAATTTCCCATGATGTGATGGAAAATGTAACAACCAAAACTTGAATTAGATCACACACAAAGCATCAACTTACTCAGAGCATAATAATGAGGTTTGGCAAATTCACTAAAAAGTGAGAGTTCAGTTCAGCTATTCCTGAACTCTACAGATAGTGTGGGAGGTCAGCAAGGTGTTTTAGATAACACTGAGCAGCTCAGGAAGAACCTTCACTTGGTGGAAAATAGAGTGGTTACCTAGACACCAGACTTTCTGACTTTCACAAATTGACTCAACCTTTCTACAGTTGCTACAATTCCAGCTGGCATTGGATAATGCAAAAAAACACACACACACACAAAAAGCAAAGGTTAACCAATGTATGCAATTGATATGTAAAGTCTTTCAAAACATGGGATTCTACTGGAGAAACAACAATAATAGAGCAATACTAGCAATCTAGCACATTGTCAGAACTATTGACATAAACACCCAATAGATGCTACTGCATGGAGCATGTCATGCATGTACTGCATGGAGCATGCTATACATGTATGTAATCTGCTTTTGTTTTCTCACAAGCACAATAAAAGTCCTATTAAGAGTCCTAATTAGAGGTTGGAGATCTGGGTCAGCAGTTAAGAACATTTGTTACTCTTCTGGATGATCCAAGTTCAATTCCTAGCACACACATGATTACCTATAACAGCCAGTAAATCCAATCCCAGGCTACCCCACAGCCTTTTCTGGCATCTGTAGGTACCAGACATGTATGTGGTGCACAGGCATACATACATGCACACAAAACATCAATATATATAAAGCAAATAAAATAATTTCTAAAAGAGTCATATTTTATGAAGAAAGTGAAGTTCAGAAAGGTTCTATATTGGAAGGAAGAAATTATGTAAGTGTATACAGCTCAGCATTCTAGACAAAATAGTACAAGCATGAAACTCTGGCTTAGAAAATCTGGTTTAAGTATCAGATTTAGTTTCTCTGAACTAAATGTCATCATATTTAAAATAAGCAAGGTATTCTCTTTGAGAGAGAATTGCTTGAGAAATCTTTTGTCAAAAAAAATGTAGAATGTTGCTTTTGAGTTTGGGGTGAACTGCACAGTCCAGGCATGATCTAGACTCTATTTCCAGTCACCCAAGATTACATCCATACAAGTGAAACTGCACAGGAAAGGAAGCCAGCGGGAGGATTAATCAGTCTCCTTCAGTGCATTCTAAACACCCTTTTCGCTTTCCTTATCACCCTCTCCAGGTCCTCCTCCTTGTCTGAGCCCTGGTGATACCAAGAACACCTTAGGACACACAGCTTTTCCAGAACTGTGCCAGGGGAGTCCATAAAAGCTTTCCTCCTCTTCTTCCAAGGGATACCAGGAGTTTTAATTAACATGTAATTGAAGTGTGTCTCAGAATGCTAGCGTTCAGATCTGTAAATGAAGAGAGTGGCTACTTTACTCAATAGAATTATTTGTAGAGTGCTGATTATGCTGGATGCTACATACACAGCCCCTTTGGTCCTTGCAGTAACTTTATCTGAAGCTTGACTATTAAAGGTTTCATTTTGCAGATGAGAAAACTGAAGTTCCTACATGTTAAATAAATCCTCCCTTATGTTACTGTGGTTTGGCCATTAGGCTCAAAGCTAAAGTAGCCCTAGGTCATGCAGTACTTACTCAAAACTCTGTGTCAGTTTCCGTTGTACAGTTAGACATGTTCCTATAATTAATTGTTTGAATTGCCTATATTTGTTATAAAACTGCAATGGGTAATTACTCAACTTGTTGTAGCTAAATAATTCATTCAAAAGCAAAGCTATTAAGTTATAATACACTGACTGATGTGGACAACTAGAAGATCTAATAAATTCTAAATCTATGTATATTTTAACCCCAATACCAAAACAATTAAATCGTCTTTCTTATACTAAAGATAGAGCAAACATAAAATTCACATTCTTATGAAAGAAATCCTCCTCCCTTCATAATGTTGCTGACAATTTAAAATCAAATTTAAACCAACCATTAATATATTCAAAACACTGTGGAGATCATCTGGAGTGTTCATAAAACAAGACTGCTTTAACACCCATAAACAGAGAAATGTGCCACAATCACTATTAATCATCAAATTTACAAATCACATGTACTCTATCTTCTGTAAAGTTTCAAAGGAAATAGCCATCATCCTTCTCATTTGGCAAATGGATTTCTTTCCTTTGTTAGTGGCCACCTGCCACTGGTGGCTATCACAGGGAAGCTCACAAATTATGAAGGACCAAAATATAGCTACAATATAAATGTAAAATGAAGTCTACTCTTAATATGTGTTGTTAATCACTAGACTGAGTTTTTAGTAGTGACATTCTCAGCAAAAGAAGGCATGGCTATTCTCCACTTTTAAAGAAAACGCAGCCCCCCATTTTACTTTAATTCAATATTTGTTTCTTCTCTTCCTTCTGTTTTTCATAATTTTTTCTCTTACTCCTCCCCACTTCTACATCTTCAAATCCCAGAGTCATGTGGTTGGGAATAGTGAGTGAAAGAGCAAAATAACTTCAGTGATGCATAATGTTATCACCAATTCCCATCAAATGTTCTCTCATGAGGCTCCAACCAGAGACATCAGAAGAACTACAAGATATATTTCTTGTACAAGTTATTGCTTTAGAGGGATCACGATGAACAATATTAAAAGGCTGCATATCACCATTATCATTATTGACAAATACTTGCTGAGAACATGATGTACTTAGAACAGTGCCAAGAGCAATATATATGCTTAAAAGTTTTAGAAAACATGTTCCTTTGTAAAACTTGGAACTCCTCTTTGGGTTAGACTATTCTATTCTAATGGATTTGAGAAGTATATGAAATTATCTCTTGTATATTAATTATGCATTATACAGATTTTGTGGGTTTAAGAGCTTACTCTGGCTCAGTTTTTAAAACACACCCTCTTGTTACTTTATGGGTAAACTGTCTTAACTGGTCTTATTCATGTTTAAATGTCTGTGTAGAAAGGATATAAATTTCTTTAAGAAACTCGGCCTGTGAGAACTATGGGTGGTAAATATTGATGGATATAGTAATGTCCTCCTCCTTGACCTGGTGGTGGTTACTAGGGAGTGTTCATTTTGCGATAATTCACCAAACTGTGTACTAACAATTTATGTGTTTTACCTTGTCTTTACCTCAACAGAATAATTTTAAATTATGTATTTCTGAAGACTCTTGGCCTCCCTTCCTCTAAATACACACAATCAAAAAAGTCTGGGTGTTTATTATGTTTTCTAAGACCACTATTGCTTTTTCTTTTGCTGTTTTATTTCAAGTCCCGGCTTAATAGATTGGTTTCAAGTGTTAAAATTCAGGCACCAGATCTCCTTCTGTCAGCCCTCTCCCCTTCTTCCCTAGATGTCCCCGTCTTCTCTATGAAATCAGGAACTTGCCTTAGTAACATTACAGTGATGTAGAATGCTACTCTTCTCCCTCCTCATGGCACCATCTCTAAACTCCTGTGCTACTGCCCACAAAGCCCCCAATGGCCTCTCACAATGATGGGCTGGTAGGTTTCTCAGGATCTTATTTACAGATGTCTTTATAATTATGAAAATAGCTATGCTTCCTGATTCTCACTCATATTTGTCTCCATACACACTTGTGTTTCCATGAAACAAGTTCCATGTGGTTTCATAACTTCACAGGAATACACTACTATTAAACATTCCCCCACTTCATTTCATTTCTTCAAGAACCTTGATTGAGTTGTTTTGAAAATCCAGTAAGATAATCCATATAAAATTTAGTGCTAAAGTCCACAGCACTCACTTATAGAAGCACCTTTGAGTACAGTACCATACGTTGTTAGACACTTCATATGGATAGTCTTACATAAGCCTTGAGCAGTTCTATGAGATAGATTTGGAAGCCCTGACTTAAAGTGGGAAAGCTGAGTTCTTCTAGGTAACCAAACCTTTTCTCTGGGACATTAACCATTTAAATTGATTGAGGGAAAGCTTCTGAATAACCACCTTCCTGCAGGATCTGAATCTCCACAGATTGTACACTGATACTCAGACCCTCCATGAGAAGGCATTGAGACCCAATTGGCTACTATGAAAATCCCAAATAAAACTCAAACCAGGCCTTTGCTCTCAGGGGCTGACAATGGGGTTGCCTTTTTTAGAAACAAGGCCCAACAAGCAGTAATTCAGACATAAGTATTCGCTGTTTCCATAGGTACCTACCTACCTTCCTCTCTTGATGTTTGTTGATCTAGAGTCTCTTTTATTCTCCAAAACTAAGTATTCTCTTAGAATTTAAGACTCCAGTTCCTCTTCTATTGCAGTAATCTGTAGAAGACTAAATTCTAAATACTCTTTTTTTAAAATCTCCAGGGATAGGGTCCAAGCTGATTCACCCACTCAAGGACTATAAACCCCTAAGACAGCAGAATAGCTCCTGTCACTGCAATTACTTGTTGCTGTGCCTGTAGTCTCTACAAGCCTTTAAAATATCCAGTTTAAAGAAAGAAATGCCAAGTTGTAAGAACTATAGCCCAGTTTACATAGGCAATCCATTAATAACTGTTCTAATACTTTTTTCTCTCTTTAATCACACATGTCGTTTTCATTATCTAACTTGCTAATAGCTGTTCTTTAAAAGGCTGTGTATTCAATTGCTCAACTTCTAGTTGGGAGAATGCAGCTAATTCTTTGCATTAGAGATGACCATTTTTAGGACTTCATAGAAGCTTACACTAGAGAAAGATAAAGCTTATTTATGGGGACCACCCTTTATATCAGCAACACTTCTCTCCTGTTAATTGTGACCTGCTCAAGAATGTCTTCACCATGCAGAATGTGAAAAACATGCCAAAAGGAAGCTCAGCTCAATAGCAGTTCCTGCTTTGGTCTTGGGCTGGCCACCCACTTCTTGCATGATGACTCAACTCCCTTCTCGTAATGCCTTATCTCTAACACCATGCTCCATGAATGCCTTCCTCTATCCATAATCACTGTTATCCTTATGCTCCTCCATCTGACCTTCTCTTCCACAAAAATCTAAAAACTATGCACTTGATAAACAAACAAAATTCATTGACAAAGATAGATTTATTTAAGGCAGCTTCACTAAAATTCAGCTTCAAGCTCGTATTTAACAAAACTCCAGCCAAAATGTTCATTTGTAACTGTAGCTAAATATTTTATTGAAATCAGTTAGAAGCCAAACATTTTCTGAATGCCTACGAGGCTACAAAAACAGTAAATAATATCTGGCTAACTCTCAAACCTTGAAGAATCCGGAGTTTCAATCCCAGAAAAAACAAGACAATGAGGTAAGAAAGAGCCAGGCCTGGAAATGACTGCTGCTTGCACAACCACTCCTTGTAGGCACACAGTGAGAGCGACTGTAGGCTGCCATAGCTTCGAGGAACATAGGATACTGTCCATAAGAACACCGAGGACTTGCAGTGAATTCTCTGGCCTACCTGCACTATTTGCATTGTTCTTTCTAGATTTTCTTCCTTTGTTTTGATTTCTAAGAGTTATGCAACAGTTTGTATCCCCTTGATCTCCTAAAGTTGTCTTATTGGTCTGGCTAGAACTTCAAGTACTATCTTTAATAGGAAGGGAGAGAATGGGCAGCCTGATCTTATAGAACTTCAAGTACTATATTGAACAGAAAGGGAGAGAGTAGGCAACCTGGTCTTGTTCCTGATTTTACTGGAAATGCTTTAACTTTCTTTCCATTTAGTTTGGTGTTGGCTATTGGCTATTGATTTATGTTTAGGTATGTGCCCTGTATCCCTGATTTCTCCAATACCTTTAACATGTTGGATTTTGTCAAAGCCTTTTACAGAGTCGAATGAGAGAATCATATATTTTTTTCTTTCAGTTGGTGGATTACATTGCTGGATTTTTGTATATTGAACTGTCCCTACATCCCTGGAATGAAGCCTACTTGATTATGATGGTTGGTATATTTGATATGCTCCTGGATTCCATTTGCAAGTATTTTATTGAGTATTTTTGCATCAATGTCTATAAGAGAAATCAGCTTGGAGTTCTCTTTCTTTGCTGAGACATTGTGTTTTAGGTATCAGAGTGACTGTGGCCTCATAGAATCAGTTTGGCAGTGTTCTCTTTGTTTCTATTTTGTGGAACAGTTTGAAGAGCAATGGCATTAGTTCTTTGAAAGTCTGGTAGAATTCTGTACTAAAACCATCTGGCCCTGAATTTGGTTTTTTTGTTTGGTTTGGTTTGGCTTGGTTTGGGGTTTTTGTTTGTTTATTTGTTTGGTTGGTTAGTTGGTTGGAATTTTTGTTTTTGTTTTTTGTTTGTTTGGGAGACTTTTAATGACTGCTTCTATTTCTTTAAGGGGTATGGAACTGTTTAAATAGTTTACCTGATCTTGATTTAACTATGGTACTTGGTATCCTCTAGAAAATTATCCATTTTGTTAAGATTTTCTAATTTTGTGGAGTACAAGCTTTTGAAGTAAGACCTAATGATTCTTTGAATTTCCTCAGTGTCATTTGTTATATCTCCCTTCTCATTACTGATTTGGTTTATTTAGATATTGTCTCTCTGTCTCCTGGTTAATTTGGCTAGGGATTTGTCCATCCTGTTGATTTTCTCACCTCCCTCACCAGGACACAATGAGCTATTTCCATCTATCCTTTTTTCTTATGTAGTCCCTAGCACCAGCAGGCACATCTTAATCCATGCAACTTTGTCTCAGTCATTCTTCAAGATCTCTAATCGTTTTTGCTTTTATAAAAGAAAGTGACATTTATTTATTCTAAGGTTAAAAGTCTGAACTATCATTCTGGGAATCAAAGTGTTGCCATTTACAAGAGCAGATATTTCTGAATCATCTCTCCAGTTTCTCTGTCTTATTTTTCCAGACAAGGTTTCTTACTGGACTTGAATCCTGCTGACTGACTAGACTAGCTAGCCAATAAGGCTCAAAGATCCTCCTGTGCCTGCCTCCTCAGGGCTGGAGCGATTTTTACATGGGTGTTGAAGATAAAATTTAGGTCTTCATGCTTGTGTGCAAGCACTTTACCAGCCTACTACCTCCCTGGCCTCTACATGGAAAGCCTTTAAAATCATATCCCCTATCCTTTCTCAGTTGTTTACTATGTTTACCTGACCATTTTCTCACTCAAAGCCACCATTTTCCTAACTTAGCAACTTATCCTAATTGTTTAAATTTTCAGTTATTCAATGACAAATTATGAACTGTAATTTTATAAAATTATAGAATCATGAGAATCAGTAGTTCTTTGGTTCAACAGACATTTTATTTACTTCAACAAAGATTTTACTTAATGCTCATTAACAGTCAGGCATATCAATGCTGAGAGTTTGAACATATAAAAAGGTACATATATCCCTCCCCCATATAGAAGTTCACAGTCTAATAAAAGAGATAATGCATAAGCCAGAAAACTTCACTGTGCATAACAAGTGCAGAAACAGAGATTACAAACTCAAAGGGATTGCCATCAAAAGAGACCAGAAAGAGAAACCAGTGCCTGGCATTTTTCATTGTATGTCCTCTGCACAGCTGCCCAAGTGTAGGCTAAAGCAAGAAGAGAGGAAGAGAAAAATATTCCAGGTATGATTTTGGCGTGTGGAGCAAAGGCAGAACATAGATAGCCCTTCAGATTCTTAGCATTTTGAGGAGTTTGTTTTGGCTGGAGATATACCGGGCAGGGGGGAAACGGTCTGGTTTGAAAGCAAGCTAGTGAGAAAGTCAGGGAGAATTCCCACCAAAGTACAAACCAGAGCCCCCAATCAGAAGCACTGAGACTCTAAGTTGGTCTCATTTGTGATGTTCTCTTATGCTACCCAAACCAAATTGTCGAGACTCTCTGAAGCTGTTCCTTCTTGTGTCTTTTGTTGGTCATGATTGTGTCTTTTGTTGGCCATTGATCAGCCTCATCCCCTGGGCTAAAAGGAGTTGTGCCTCATGACACAATCTCACTGAGCCATAATAACATAGCATAAGCAAACAAGAGGGACACAGAAACTACCATCCACAAAGCAGATGCCCCTTGTCACACCTGCCCATCTGTGAAGTCATTTTTTGCTTTGCCTTGTGTAATTGCTAGTTCCCTTGTCTGAGGAAGCTTTTGGGTTTTGGCATTTCTAGATTCTTTATAGAGATTGTTTTGAAATGTCTCTTGGGACTGCCCCATCTGGGGATCCATCCCATATACAGACACCAAACCCAGACACTATTGCAGATGCCAAGAAGTGCTTGCTAACAGGAGCCTGTTATAGCTGTCTCCCAAAAGGCTCTGCCAGAGCTTGACAAATACAGAGGCAGATGCTTGCAGCAAATCATGGACTTAGCACGTGGTCCCCGATGAAGGAGTTAGAGAAAGGACTGAAGGAGTTGAAGGGGTTTGTAACCTCATAGGAAGAACAACACTATCAACCAACCAGACCACCTAGAGCTCCCAGGGACTAAACCACCAACCAAAGGCTATACATGGAGGGATCCATGACTCCAGCCGCCTATGTAGCAGAAGATAGCATTGTCTGGTATCAATAGGAGGAAAAGCCCTTGGTTATGTGAAGGCTTGATTCTCCAGTGTAGGGAAATGCCAGGGCTGTGAGGTGGGAGTGGGTGGGTGAGAGGGAGAGCATCCTCATAGAAGCAGGGGGAGAGGGAATGTGAGAGAGGTTTCTGGAGGGAATAACATTTGAAATGTAAATATATAAAATATCCAATTAAAAAAGATTCCATACACAGAATAAACAGGAAAAAATGTCTCTTGGGTGAGTAGTTTTAGAGACATCAGCGTCTATTCACGCTTGGTAATGTTTGTATAAGGATTAAGTCATAGAGATTCTTTCTTAACACAAAGATGCTTTTATGATATAACATACAAGACCATCTATACCAGAAACCTGTGAAAATAAATTTTAGTTCAGCAATAGTTTGTTTACTCTCATCAAGAAAAGCTCAGAGAACTCCATGTGATTTCAGCACCAAGTCTTTAGCTGGTATATTTGGGGAACAGACACACAGTTCTACCTAGAGCCTCCAAGCATCTCTGCTCACACGATTTTTCTTGCAGGTCCAATCTGGATGGCTATGAGTTGGTTTAATCTCAGCTGGCAACTGTGAGATGTCCATATCAATACTCACAGTGGTCTCTGGGATTATACTAAACAGAGCAATTTCCTTGACCTCTTGGACACAAAGATGATCATGACAACCTGAGTCAGTACACCAAATTTGAATTTCATGCAGACCTGTGAGAATTACTGTCTGTGCTCAACCTCTTCCAAATCTTCCTGATGCTTTTCTAAAATGCTTCTGTGTCTTGATAAAAAACTAGCTGGAATTCACTTCTACCTATAATGCACTTGCAGTGTTACTTGTTGTTTTATATTTCACTTTAAAATTCAGTAACAATGTGGGGGTTTCAGAAGCTGAACACATCTTTTCTCTGTGAAAGCCCCACACACACTTCCTTTGTAAATATTTGTCCATCAAATTCTAGGCAATCAATAGATACTCCTTGAGGCCTTCCTCTGACTCCAGCTCTCTAGAATACCAATCTCTCTCTAATCCCCCTTCCTTATTTTCTATATTTGCCTTACATCAACTGTCCTGGTGAATACCAGTTAAGGACAAACTGCAGAGCCAGCTGAGATTTCTGTAAGATGCTTGGGCCTCTATCCAACTCTAATCCTGTTGGTCTTCAAAACAGATATCAAGCCCTTCACTTGGCAATTACTTGGGTGATAACACAGTCTAGGCAGAAGACACCAAAAGCATTGGGCCTCGATGGCCAGTTAGCTGAATTGGTTTCAATGATAGATCCTATTTCAAAAAAATGACACCAAGAATTAATGAAGAGGACACTTAGCTTTGACACAAAAAAAATCACATGTGCATGAATAACCACATATTCATATGCATACACACAAGCATGTACATACACAACTATATTAATAAACATACTTTAATAACAAAAAGTAAAAAAAATTAATTTTTCAAGGTTGAGATTCAAGGCCAGTTTCTTCTTTATTCATCCATTAACATCAAACAAATCAAATGAAACAAATTTATATTTAAGTATATGATCAACTTTTATTTCAAAAATTATTAAGGATGATGTTTCAGAAGTTTTGAATGACATGTTTTTTGAGTGTTTGTTTGTTTGTTTTTGGATGCCTGCATACATCTCAACCTGACTAAGTTACATTTATGTATCAAGAGTGTTTTGCAACATATCAGGTTGAATAGAAGGTAGTCAGTAGAAGAACTAGTTATTCCAAAGAGTGAACTCTAAACTCTAAGTGATAATATAACTTACCTATGGTATAAAGAACCTCATATTTAAAATCTGCAGTGTCATTAGACTTTCGTAAAGCGCCAACATTTTCCAAATCATATATAGTTGTGCTAGTTAAAATGACCCTTCCCCCCTCAAAAAATGTTAAAGAACAATTCTTGGTAACATTTTCACAAAGAGAAGATGGGTGCAGTTCAGTAACTTTTCTAAACAGTTACTATAACCTGTGTGTTGGCATCAGCACTTTCCAGTGTGTCAATAACACTGGTGTATCACTGCTGTTTTAGGTGTCAGCAGACTGTCTGCACACAGAGGTCTACCACATACAGCCTTGATCAGAATGCCTAGAGAGAGGGAATGCACACCACTATATAAGAGCCAACCAAGGGATTCAAATGTGTAATCTGAAACAAGAATCAATCTGAAACAAGTCTAATGAGTTGAAATGGAAAAAAAGTACTCAAGAAATGAGACTGAAGAAGATAGGTGGAAATGGGGGTTGACAAGGACTTTGGGTTTTGGTATGAGTGACTTTGAGAAGCAATCAGAGGCTTTCATTGAAAGTAGCACATGTGTGATATAATTTAATTGAAGAGGCTTTTCTTGACACCTAGTAATTTGTAAACTCTAAAGAAACACATACAAGGTGAATTTCAATAACTTCCTTGCAACTTAACATTATGAATATAGAGCAAGAAGGAAACTGATCAAGAGCCCTGACTCCTGTAGATTAACTAATCAGAGAATCCTTGCTAAAACAAAAACAAACAAAAGAAAAATGCCAGTAACAATGGCACCAACCTTTTTTAAGTTTTATAATTCTAGAATTGAATTCTGAAAGTAATTGACATCAAAATATGAGCGAATTGGCACTTCTCTCAGTGAAAAATCCCCAAATATTGTAAGGTTTGGTTCATTCAAGCCAGTACTCACCACATTGCAGTACAACGGGGTACCAGAGACAAGGGTCTGCATTGCTCACTGTCTGGAAACTTGTTAGGAATTCTGGGAATAATCCTTCAGCATTCTAGCTCGTCACTGCACCAACAGTGTGGCTTGAGTTCCCCCCTCTCCACCCATGAGCTGGAAGTTACTCAAGACAAAGAGGAAGGAGTTATCTCTTAACCAAGCCACAGAGGTGAAAGCATCGACACTCTTCAGGACTTCTATGTCTAATAGCACCTGTGATTTGAGCCTAAATTCTCTTTCTGCCCAGAGTAGCCAGTTACATGATGTTCATTCTCTAACCCCCTGGTTTCTGCTTAACTATGGCCTCTACATCACTGAGGCTTTGGGTGTTATTCACATCAAGCCCCACCTCTAGGCCAGGACGTACCTTTGCAATCCACAGTAGTCATTTACCACTCTCCACCATTGACTCTTTGGTATCCTGAACAAAGGACATCCCAGACAATTTCTGTAGATGTTGCCTATACCCTGACCTAGTGTTCCAGCATATACATACTACACATCAACATAAAAATCCCAATCTGTATGTTCTCTAAGCACTCCGAGCTTCCTCTAAAGTTATACATGTAGACCCTGCAGTATGCCACCACCACAGTAGTAAAAATAGTTTTTCCCTGATCCCTAGCTTTCCAAGAAACATATTGCTTCCCCAACTGCACTAAGGTCATCTCATTCCCCTTGGATCTCTTGACTGAACCTAAATAATGCTAGAAATGAAAGGAAAATTGAGTCTATATAAACAAGAAAGGCTTCTTTACTCTCTACCTCAATGATAAACCACTCTAGCTTGTTTAAATGGGACCTTGTGATGTCACTGACAACACAAATACAATATTTCATTCCTGGCCTAAGAATGCTAATAAGGCTTCAAAGAACACTTAACATCAGTGCTTAGTTTAGCTAGCTCGGGCAGTGGCACTAGCCTGTCAGTTGTTGAAGGAACCCCTGTGCTATTAGAAAGCTCTGTACTGACAGTAATTTCACTCCATTCTTGACAACACGCTAGCTGATCCCTGCTTTCTGCCTTCAAAGAATTTTATTTTTCTTCTGCTTCAGAATGGGTGTATTAAAGAATGTGGGCAGCCTGAAGTTGGACCAATCAGAGTTTTATGTGCCACCAACAACGCTTTGATGTCATGCCCAGAGTGCAGGCAGCCAGGGGCATCCTAGCAGCAACACTCATAGAGGCTGCACAGAGGCCAGCTTTGTCTGTTTCCTGTGGAAATGCCGATTGGAAGCTTGGCCCTCTCTCACAATTCACTACTGGAGAATGAGCAGCTCCTGAATGCATGGAAAACATCATTTTTTATCTTGCTTTGGCAATGTTCTCGCCAATAAATCAATAGTTGTGTCTTCAATGGTCATCACAAGGCTCCTAAGCCAGCTGGAGCTGTTTATCAGTAAGGCAGAGAGATGGAAAACTCTCTCCTCCTTATGGACTCAACCCTGCAAAATTTAGAGTTCACTTCAGTCACCCTGCCAGGTAAGGGCTAATCTAACCTGTTCTTTCAAGTAGTTCTTAAATTCTGGACCACTAGATAGCTACATTTGTGGATTAATGACATTATTTAATGTTTGTTCTCAAAATGTGTTCCACCCACGTCTAATTCTCCACTAAACATGAATATGATGACCAGGAGAAGGTGGAAAGCTCAGCCTACATGTGTTTCCAATGAGAAATGCCACCTTCAACTCCTGCCTCATAAAATTTAATGCCTTTCATTTTCCACTCAGCAAGTACTTGATGCCAGTGAAGTCCCAGGTTGAAGGTTGCCATGAACACACCACCCCTGCCCTTGGTAAACTGGAAGAGTTAGTTGTTAAACTACCACATCTAACTACGTCCATTGTAGTTACGAATGGTTAGCTGCTGTGAGCCAATGATGGAAAAAGATCATCTAGACACTGACATTTAAAGAGTTTGGGAGAAGGAAAGGGAGGCAGATTTGGATGAGGTCTGGGAATTAATAAGCTTCCAGACAGTTACCTGACAAGTTTGTCTTGTAGTATTTGTACATACTCAAGAGGATCTTTCTAGAGAAAATCAAGGAATAATATAGAAAAGATTTGCCTCTTTTTCAGATCTATCTTCACAAAGCCACTCAGTTTGGAGAAGAGCTCTCCAGCCTTTACAACGATTTCTGGATCCTGGATTTTAGAATTCTGGTTTCCTAGGACTGGTCTCTGAGTTCTCTGCCATTACTGTCGTTTCACATCATCTATAAGCTTGTTGGCTGTTTTTAAACTCAAGAGACAGTACTGGTTCACCAAAACCAGCAGGGTTTCTTTTCACTGGGGTGAAATAGAACTAAGAAGTTAAGGCTATTCTTTCACAACACCCATAGGAGCACTCAGTCCAACATGCAACATCCGGAGCTGCGCTAACTAGTAAGACTTGAACTTCTTGGTGATTAATTCTGACATCTTTCCCTCTAGATTATCACATTTACTTATCAACAGTTACATTTAAGATCTCTTGGTCCCACAAGTCAGGCTGTCTGACTAGGTTAAGGTAGTTGTTTTTAAATTATGGTTCCTAGACCTAGAAACTTGTTTTAAATTCCAGTCCTTAGGTCCATACCATACCTGCCAACTCAAAAGTTCAGGATGATTCTACTGTGATTCAGCTTTTTATGCACCCATCCCCCTGATTCTCAATTCTCTCACCTTATTCTCCTCTTGTAATGAACAGTGACTTCTCAATGTCCTTCCCCCCTAGCCACCGCTGCAGTATTCACAGCTTTTGAAAGGTGCTGTAATCTTCTACCTGACATTCCAGTAGCTGAGAAGTATGTCATGAGAAATCAGGCTCCTGACTTGTTATTTTTGATGAGACACTTCCCAGAGGAAAATCACACAGAGCATATTCACACTCTTCAAATCCTGAGGGACCCCATTCTCCATGACCTTTTATTTACTAAAGCACATTCCCTTTCAGAGCACAAATGAAACAATGATAGCTGATACCCGGCTACTGTTAGAGTTATTAAGCCAATTCCATAACCTGACAAGTCTAGCTGTACGACTCAAAGTGTTACTTACAAGGGGGCAGTGGAGCATCATTAAAAGTTGGCTTTCAGTCCTTGCTCTGAGATTCCTTTTCTAGCAAGGATACCTGCAGCATCCCCAAGACAGCTCTGCTTACAAGCCATTTGGCTTTAGTTAAAGACTGTCCATGAAGAGTATAAAAATGGAACCCCAAGAAAATACTTGTTAATCAGTTGAATATATCTGCTTGTGGGGTGGGAAGGATGACAGAAGAGGTAGGGGGAATAAAGGAACATTATTTAGAATATTTTAATGATAGCCAATGTGTTTAAGTTTTTACTATTTGTTTAAAAAAAAAAATACTGTTTTTGAAATAAAATCTTACCTCTGAGGCTTACTGGTAAGGTAGCAGCCAGACAGAACGCAGCAAGTAGTCTTTGTTTCCAGATCTATAACACCTTCCTCTACTGTCTTTCTAAATCTCCTTACCAACACTGTTATCCCTCTTCTATAAGTAGAAAGCTCCACTGAACAAAATGGGAAGTAATATTAGAGTTTTTCATTCTGAATTTGCTGAAATCTTAGAGGATTGATTAGATTTTTTAGTGAGAGGTGTCAAAACTAATGTTCAATATCGCTAGTGAAATAGTAAATCAGCCAAATCTTGGGCTGTGTGACTGCTGTTCTTCTTGATATCATATTTCAGCTGCATCTAATGTCACCTCTTCGGTGAGCTAAAATCTAGTATAGCATGATAATGGGGTCTTTTGAAATGGGGACACTTTTGAAAATGATGGTGATGTGTATCACCTTTAATTATGTGCTAGTTTTATATACAAATTATCTTCAGTAAACTTGGAGGAGCTATAAGCACCATAAATGCATTTTATTATAATAAACAAGCCTGGTTTAATAAATACATAGAATTGTCTTTTTCAAATCCACTTTAAGGTTTTAGTGTTTTTTAAACTATTATGACAAAACAGGAGTTAGAGGCTTGAGAAAACTGTCTTTTAATATCCTTTCTACTTACATATCTACCTATTTGCCATTAAATAAATATGTATGCTGATAATTTTTATGTTCTTCTTGGTAAATTTGGGGGATTCACTCATTAGTGTGACTTTGGATTGCTTTATTGGATGCCTTCATAAAGGCTTTCCTAACCACAACGAGAGAATAAAGGAGAATGAGTTGCTGTGTTAGAAACTAAGCAGTGTTCAACACAGTCATTACAGGTTGGGATGTTGCAGATACTGCATCAGGAACTGACTGGATAAGACTCAGTCTCCATCAGTTCCTAATGCATTGCCTTTAGCATCTAAACAACCACCAGCAAACACCTCAACTTAGACTTGCTGCGATGTGTTTATGGCCGTGTGACAGGAGACCTAACTCTAAGGAAAACAGCTTTCTTTAAGAGAAGTAGGCCCAAGATACTAAAACAGCTATCATTATTAGCCTGGAACTTTTGTGGACTTACTACTGCAACTGGAGACATTAATCTAGTCCCATGTGTGTCCTATAATGTACTGTGCCTTCCTGACAGAATACAGTACTAAATAAAACAATTTAAAAGCCGCTCATCACTTTTATTTGTTGGGAGAAACCTGAGTACATTTCTTTCTTTGCTTAATATAAACTTCTAGGTTTGTAAGGTTTAAAATATGTATATGGAATATGCAAACTAAAATCCTTATATTCTCTATTGAATGAATAGTTTTCAGAAGAGAACAATCTTGAAAATATTGTGCTTTAATGTGAGTCAAACAGTATCATATACAAGTAACTTTGCAGCTTTGTAGATGCTTGGCATATAACTATGCCCATGCTGTATGTGTGCTAGACACATTGTAGATGGATCTTGAAAGGATGACAGTGGGCCATAAACTTGACCAGATGATGACTGTAATTGCAACTGTTGTACCAGAGGTGGTTTCAGTGTTTGAGCAAATTAGGCATTTTCTGATTCTCGGTGTACAGTTACTGCTCTTCAGCCAAACAAACATATACACACAAATAAAAGTACAACATAAATTTAAAAATAATAATTTTGAAAAGGAATTTGGAAAATAATCATGAGGAAAAGTTGACGCAATGTCTCAGAGAATAAAACTATTTGACACAAAAACCTGATAACCTAAATTTAATCCCGAGTTCCCATGGTGGAAGGAAAGATTCCCAAACCTTGTCCTCCAGCTTCTCTTTTTGTGCAATGGCAGGAATGCTTCACATACAGACACAGGCAATTTAAGACATGTTAATAAATCCAAACATGAGGATATATTTCCTCAGGCAAAACAAAAAATAATAAAAATATTTGTGCCTATGTGTGTACACAAAAAGGTGACTGAGGGGTGCCAAGATAAACAAGGAGATAAGACCAACTGCTCATAGATACCAATCATTCTCTTTCTCCAGCCAACAGTCCACGGTGATGGGAATAGAGATTATTCTTGACATAATATAGGTTTATACTCAGCAAGACCAATCTAATTGTGACCATTGCTGAGTTCCCAGTCAACCAACAGTAGCAAAGATCTACACTAAGTCCCCAAAGGGACACCATTTCTTCAGTGCTCAGCCATCCAGTTGGTGGTGGCTGGTTGATTACATGGGAACTCTTTCAACATGAAAGGAGCTATGGTTTTGTTGTTAACTACAACATATACTCTAGATATAGCTTTTCCTTTCCTGCATGCCCTCCTTCTTCCAAAAGTACCATCCACTGACTTAACCACCATCATAGAAGAATAGTCTTCGCCTGTGCAGCATAGTCTGTGATCAAGGAAGTAACTTATAGCAAAAGAAGTATTGTCAATAAACACATCCTCACGGTAGTCACTGGACTGTCCACACTTTCCATCATTTTCAAGTGGCTGATAAAGGGTGGAATGGTCTTTTAAGTACAATCATAGTGCCAACTGAATGGCAAGACCTAGTAGGGTCAGGACAAGGTTCAACAGAAACCTATAGAAACTCCAAAATGAATGCCATTAGGAACTAGCCTGATTTTTGTACCTCATTCTTTTCTTCTAAAAATAGGAATAATAGCTTCATAGGATGATTATGAAGATTATCAAATATGCATGTAGGAGGGTGTTTAAAACAGCATCTAGAACACAATAAATACTCAGATTAGTATAATATTTATTCTATTTGTGGTGTGTGTATGTGTATGTTTGTGTGTGTGTGTGTGTGTGTGTGTGTGTGTGTGTGTGTGTGTGAAATCTGTTCTTTCCAGGAAACCACAATAATCTCTTTAAAAGAAGACTTGGAGGTTATGATATTATTCTGGTTAATATCCTAAACTTCCCTATAATTTTAATAAAATAAATTCTGTTTGCCATCCACATCAGCACATGTTTTAAAGAATACCTATTGTGATCAACTTATACCATATTTTTTCCTCCCTGTACTAGCCAAGGGTGCAGAAGGGACCTGATGACCCACTCTAAAAGGTAATTGAAGATACTTTGGAGAGATGAAGTCAGGGTTAAAGGACCCAGAAAATTTAAAGGGCCCAGGCCTTCTAACAACAGAAACTGAAAGCTTTTATTGCCCTAGTCCCAGGAAAAGAGCAAAGGCCATGATAACCACAACTAGACTCATGAAGCCCTTTAAGTCAGGGGAAGAAGCCACTCTGGAAGTTCAGCTTGTAGGATTTGGGAACAAGAATGACCATTCTAGTCATTTCTCCTCCAACCCTATGAATTCTAGCCAATGCCTGAAACAGGAATAAAGCTATCTCAGTTTCACAGATTTATGACATCAGTGAAAGCAGCCTTGTCTTTAGGAATGCCAGATTCACCTTTCCCATGGTTTGAAGGATAGAAACAGTGAAAGAAGCAATTCCTATTTCTACCCTTCAAGATGGAATGGGCAAATAATACCTAATGAATAAATAGCTATGAGATTCTTTCCTTAGTCATTGTGGATCTGGCTTCTTGCTTCTAACTCAGTTCAAGTCACCTTCTTCCACAATCTTTCAATGACTATATGCTATCTAAAGTAATAAATTCTCCTTACCCCTACACAACTGTTTTATTGCATGTTATATTTCCTTCCCAACATATGTTCTAAAATAATTTTCATTTTCTTTCTTACCCCCTACCCCAACATCACAAATTCTGTGACTTTATCTTACTTTTTCAGTGCCTGGAACAGTGCTCAAATCTAGAAAGTGTTCTGAAAATATTTCTGAATAACCTGGAGACTGATGGACTCCACGAATGTAACATAGGAGAAAACTACATGCCATCATGAAAAGGTGCACACAGAGAAGAAAACCTGTTCACTCCAGGGAGAAACACAGAATGTAATTCTAGAACTGATCAGCATTCTAAAATGTTCTATAATGATATATACTAACTAACTTTTCCATCAATTTATTTACTTATTCATTTTACATTCCAATCACTGCCTCCCCTCCAGGTCCTCTCTCCTCTGCCTCCACCTCCAGCCCCTACCCCGTTCTCCTCTCCCCTTCTCTCTGAGAGGGTAGAGGCCCCCTAGGTATGTTCCTCACCCTGGCACATTAAGTCTCTGCAGGGCTAGGTGCATCCTCTCTCACTGAGGCCAGAAAAGGCAGCCCAATTAGGGAAACAAGATCCACAGACAGGCAACAGCTTTAAGGTCAGCCCCCCATTCCAGTTGTTGGGGGACCCACATGAAGACTGAGCTGTATGTATATCTGCTACATATGTGTAGGATTCTCTATCTGGCCTATGTATGATCTTTGGTTGGTGGTTCAGATTCTGAAAGCCTCCAGGGGTTAGAGTTCCTATTCCTTATATACTATCTAACTTAAAGTGATCATGATGCTGTAAATTTCAAGAGGAAAATCTCTAATTCTACTACTTTGATTAAATTATGAAAACAAAGCAAAAATATGGAGCTTGGCAAGAAAATTAAGAAGTGAACTGGCTTATC
Organism: Rhynchomys soricoides; assembly: GCA_019843965.1. Classification (NCBI taxonomy): domain Eukaryota; kingdom Metazoa; phylum Chordata; class Mammalia; order Rodentia; family Muridae; genus Rhynchomys; species Rhynchomys soricoides. Next base: position 1,619,363 of record JADRCH010000073.1, on the reverse strand, counting down.
TCTATCATAGCCTCTCTCTAAAATAAATTTGGAATGTGTGATGTGAGGAGAGTCTTAAAGACCTCTAGGAAGCTCGAGGAAGTCTCTGAAGACTATTCCTTTGTAGCATTCATCAACTTGTGAGGCTCCAAGCAGTAGATATAAGGTAGAAAGTCTTGAAGAGTTAGTTGTATTAAATGGTTCAGCCATCCACATCATGGAGCTGCAGCTGGGCCACACTCTATAAGTAGCTGTCATTGTGGAAAGCATGCCATATGAGGTACTGTTCATTTCTGGACAAGTGATGAACACTGTGTTGGAACTTGTCACACATTTGACCAAACATGACCTACTATGCTCATTTGAGCCAGATACACAGAGTGGGCATGTCTGTTTCCTATTACCAACTCATTGATCTGGCTCTAAAAGCAACTTGGGAGTGGGGGCCATGGACCATGTCACATCAGTCACAGATAAAGCACCATCACATGAATACCCTAATTCATAAATAACAGCCCTACTGAGAATCCACATGACACCCCACGTGCTGCATGGCATCTGAAAGTGCTGAGAGTTGAAATCACACGCAGCCAGACGAGTCCCTGCTGAATTCACATCTAAGGAGCTTTGCATGTATTGTTTATTCCAGCAACTTTATGGAATAAATTACGTACAACAAATTGGTTTCAGATGGTAGGATATGAGGAGCTGATGTGCCGTACAAGGAAGGTGAACTCCCACTTCCACCCAACCACTTCCCCTCTCTGGCATCTCAGTCTCGCAATCCAGATGCAGCTTAGCTTTGAAACGGAGTAGAGGTTAGAAAGCTAATAAGTAGTGAGGATTAGAAACTTAAAAAAAACAAAAAACCATGGTTCTTGATTGTTAGCTCATCACTCCGTCTTGTCATTTGGGGTTGTACATGGAAGCGTGGGAAAATCTAATCATACTCTCCTCCTTCTCTGCCTTATGAACAGTAACATAAGTCAATTGTCTTCCTGACATTTTCTGCCTGTCCAGGCATTCAACACACATAAAAGCTCACTGATTACCACCACACGAGGCCAACATACACACTCATGAGAGGAAGTAGGTATGGTGGCACACACCTGAAATCCCAGCACTTTGGAAGTGAGGCAGGAGAATCAAGTGTCCAAGGCCTGCAGAGGCTACACAAGACATCCTGTTTCAAAGGGGAAAAGAGGAAAAAGAGGAGGAGGAGGAGCACCATAATGCTGAGACGTGTCTTTTCCTTCCTTCTGAAGCTAGTCGTTTTGAAGAATTATGTTTAACAGTAAAGTGCATTACTTGGTATACAGCTGTAAGAATTTTACTAACTGTATAAACTCAGGGAACCACCACTAAGTCGGATCACTCACACACCCTGAAGCTTTCCTGTGTCAGTTCTCCTTGCTTCTAGGCACTAGCAAACCTTGGGTCTGCTCTGTCTCTTTGATTTTATGTTTTCAAGAAGGTCTTATAGCCTTTGTCACATAACTTTTTCCTCATCATTATGCCTTTGGGATTCACTGACTTGCTGCATATGACAGCTCCCTTCCAGTGCAATCTGTCTATTGTATATATGAACTGTTTTTCCTCTTCACCATTGAAAAACTCCAGGAAATTTCTGGTTTTGTTAATTATGAATAAATGTACTGTTAACACATGTGTATTTGTTTTTATTGTGTCTGTCAGTCTTTGTTTCTCCTGATTCTATAACCAGGAATGAGATTGCTGAGCCATGCTCTACACAAATGCTTAACAATATACACCCTGCCAGGCTTTTCTCACCATAGTAGGTAATATTAGCTATTAAAGGTGCAGATAATTTAATTGCAGATAATTAAATTAATAATTTAATTGGGTGATTCTAAAATGTTATTTGCCATGGTAAAATGTTGCTCACAACATAACCAGAGGCTCTTAACATTACCTTTCCTTTCTATTTGTAGATTTTCAGTTAATATTCATATTTTAACATGATTTCTAAAAATTAAATTAGACTTGGCAATTATAAATACATAAAGTCTTGGGTAATCTACTTGCAACTGAGGAAATTTTAGTGAGAGTGGGAATCTAGGAGGCATTTCTCACTACAGCCAGTTTAAGCAACTTAACCCAGTGTGATAAGTCCAGTCCAATTTTCAATTCAAAAATGAGTCTCTCCCTCCTTCTCCCAGCAACATCCACCCCAGGCTAATTACAGAATAAAATGGAACCTGAGCACTTTTCAGTTATCACACTAATGGGAAACACATGTGGGAAGTACTGCCCAAAGCCCACAGATCAGGGTACTCTGAGAACAAACAGCACAGAACATGAGCTACTAAAGACTGCTTACGATCTTGGATAACTTAACGTGCGGCATTGTTTGATCCCTTATCATTGCTTTTTAGAACCTTTATATCCTCTCTCTCTCTCTCTCTCTCTCTCTCTCTCTCTCTCTCTCCCTCCCTCCCTCCCTCCCTGTCCACTCTCTCTGCCCTTGTACCCATTCTGGTGTGCTGTTTAAGGACAGAGCCATCTCTCAAGCTCACCATATTTGTTTTTATACTCATATGCAAAGGACAAAATATTTCCTGGAGGGAAATAGCAACATCTATCCCATCTTCTAAGGTCCCAATGACAATCAAGGCACAATTCCACCAACTCTGAGGAATAAGTGATTTCATTGTGTGTCAGAGCATTGGTGGGTGGTTACATCCAGGGCTGTATGTGGCCTCCTCAACAGGCTGCCCCTGAAAAGCCTTTATTCAGCAAGGTAAGGATTTCTTGAACTTCATTTAGGAGTACCTCTCCCCTAATCTCCCTCACCCTATATACTGTAGCACCTCCCTTAATTCAATTAAGGCAGAGTTGTGTGTAGCATGTGGTAGGGGCAACTGGATACCCAGGTAAGGGTCTTGGGAACTTCCCATCTTGCTCTGAGGAGATATAAACAGTATACAAGACTAAATGGGATAATTCTTTTGAATGGAATATAAAAACTCTACAAGATGACAGTTGATTGTCTCAGGAGATAGTCATTCATAACAGAAATACAGAAATTGATCAATAACAACAAAGTTGAAAAGTAGCCCTCATTTCTTATCTTCTACACAGGACCAACCATTAGATAACAATTAGATTCTGAGAGTTCTCAATGACGACATGAGGAAGGTTCCTACAGAGGAGTTGGAAGGACAGAGTGATCATTCTTTTCAGATAGGAACACTAAAACTCCTTAGAACCCACTTTTCTGAGTTCTGCTTATAGAACATCTAACCATGTCCAAAATACACAGGTCAAAAAATATTCCCAGCATACAGTACCTTAGCAAAATATCATACTTTGTATGGCTTAAACAAAAAACAAAACCAACCAAACAAACAAAAACAGCAAGGAAAATCCCAAAACCTGCAGCTCTATGCTCATCATCTAGGACTCATGATGAAATCATATAGACTCCAATGGGCTTACATATCCCTACCCCTCCAGTTCTGCCTCATGCAACATGCATTGTCTCTCTCTGGACCAGCTCTACTCCATGCCTGAAGCTTTCTTCAGTAGACATCCCATGGTCCTGGCATCTCCAAAATTCTGAGGTCTCCATTGTGATGACTTTACCTCATAACTTCACATAATGACCTGTTGATCCCCCTTCCTGACATTACCTAGCCTAGGAAACTTTCAGGAACATTGGTAAAGGCCTTCATGAACCCTTCACTCTTCTTACATGGTTCAAGCCTTCAAAACCAGCACCACATAAATGATGCTATCAAGTTCTGCTATAAGCTTAAGATGTAGCCTGGCCACCTTGAAGCAAAGATGTAGGTGCCTGTGTACTTTGACTCTGGGAAGAGGCCACCTTTCTGGTGATAATTGAGTAAAGAATCCTCTTAGTGGCCTCTTCAGTTTAGGCTTATTATTCCTTTGAAGTGAATTCACACTGAGACCAAGCCTTCAGTCTTTGGGGTATCTTTCCTATTGTCTCAGTACAGAGCATTAGGTTTCAATAGTGCCAATTTCTAACAAAACAACTGATTTTATATCTGCCTTGCCTGCAATTTGATCATTCTTTATTCACCACACTTCACATTCTTGTATCATTTTGCTCTACATATTGCTCTCTCTCATTGTAAACTTGGAACAGAGCAGTGAGCAGTAACCATGTCACAACCTGAATGCAGTCCAGCCTTGCAATTTTCTCCACAAATTGTTTATTACTTTCAAATTCTGCTTTGCTGAAACTCTAAGGCCATAGGCAAAGAGCAATCAGATTCTTTTGCCAGAGTGCAAACATAAATGGCTTCTAGTCCAACTACCAGTAGAGTTCATGTTCCCCTCATAAGCTGGACCTCCTCGTTCCACATTTTTCTCAGTATGCTAGCCTTCTTAAGCTCCCACCAAAATGCTCCATTAAGCTCTGCTTATAGTATTTTAGGCCTTTTCTAGCTCACAATTTTAAATATTTCTATTTTCCTCCTGCAGGCTGGCTTTTAAACCCTACATTCAGGTTTATCATAATACAGTCCTACACCAGTACCAACTTTCTATGTCAGTTACTTTTTTCCTTACTATCATTAAATACCTGACAAGAAGCAACTGAAGGGAAGAAAGATTCATTTTGGTCTACTGTTAAGAATATTGTCTGTCAAATAGAGAGAGTGTAGCACCAAAAGTATGAGGCAGTTGTTCACATCCATAGTCAGGAAGAAGAAATGGTTATTGATGCCAGGCTACCAAACCTCATAGCTCATCCCTAAATGCCTTGTTCCTTAAAGTGATTCTCCAGCTTCTTAAATTTCTACAGCTTTCCACAAGAGTGTCACCATCGGGTGACCAACATTTTAAACACAAGAACCTATAGGGGTTATTTTACATTCAAACTACAAATGCCAAATATCTCTGAAAGGTCCCATATCCAAGCACAATCACATGAGGGTTTAGGGTTTCCATTCTTGAATTAGGGGATAGTGATTGGGACACACAATCTAATATAAATACAGTTCAAACATGTATATAATGTACATTGAACATATCCCTCACACCTGTCTACCCTCCCCTCTCTGTCCTATCCCTCCCATCAGTCACCTTGTTTCTCTAGAAAGTTTTGCTTCTGCCCTCATGTGATATATACATATATGATACCATGTGATACATGATTTCATGTATCTATATTGAATCAAGAAACTCCAAATGAGATAAAGCATATATTTGTCTTCCTGAGCCCAACTTAAATCACCTAATGATTGCTTCCAGTTGTATCTCTTTTCCTGTAAATGACATAAGGTTTTTCTTTGTGGTTGAAACAGTCCATTGTGCTCATGTACCACAATTTCTTTATCCATTCCTCACCTGTGAATAGTTCTACACTAAACAGTGTTCAAGAATCTCTGAGATATGCAGACCTGGAGTCCTGTGGATAAATACCCAGGAGTAGTATGACTTGTTCATATGGGAGATCCACTGTTAGGCGTTGATGTTGTTGTTGTTGTTGTTGTTATTGTTTTAGAAAACATCTACACTGCCTTCCTTAGTAGCTTGACCAGTGTATATGCACACTGCCAATACCAAAGGGCTCCCTTTTGTCCACATCCTCAAGAGCATTTGTTATTTATTTCCTTTTAAAAATATTTTATTTATTTTTATTTTATGGATAGTGTTATGTTTTTGCCTACACGTACGTCTGTGTGAGGTTGTCAGATCTTGGAGTTACAGAGGGTTGTGAGCTGCCATGTGGGTGCTGGGAATTAAACCAGAGTCCTCTGGATGAGCAATCAGTATTCCTAACCTCTGAGCCATCTCTTCAGGCCCATTGTTTATTTTTTTAATGGATACCATTAGACTGGGATGATGTGAAATTTCAATGTATTTCTGCTTTATATTTTTCTGATGGCTACTGAAGTGGAACATTTTCCATGTTTATTGACAAGTTGTGTTTCATCATTTGAGAACTATCTGTTCATTTTCTCATATATTTAGTGATGTTTTTAATTCTCGTTTAATTGGAGTTTTATTTTCTTGTTTGTTTCCTGAGTTGTTCTCTGCATATTATATATTATATAGCTAGCAAAGATCTTTATCCCATTTTATCAGCTGTATCTTTATTGCCTTTGCTGTGCAGACTTATTTCCTGAGGTTCCACTGACTAATTATTGACTTTCTTTACTGAATTACTGGCATTCCATTCAGGAAGTTATTGCCCATACCTACATCATGAAGCTTTTCCTATATTTTTCTCTTATGTTTTCAGAGCTTCATGTCTTACATTAGGATCTTTGATTCATTTTTAATTAAAGAGACACCATGACCACGGCAACTCTTATAAAGAAAAACATTTGATTGGGGCTGGTTTATAGTTCAGAAGTTTAGTCCATCATCATCATGACAGGAAGCATGGTATCATGCAGGCAGATGTGGTGCTGGAGAAGAAACTGAAAGTTCTACATCCAGATCACCAGGCAGCAAGAAGAGAGAGTGACACCAGGCCTGGCTTGAACTTCTGAAACCTCAAAGCCCATACCTAGTGACACACTTCCTCTAACAAGGGCATGCCTACTCCAACAAGGTCACACCTCCTTAGTAGTGCCATTCCTTATAAGCCTATAGGGGCCATTTTCATTCAAACCACTGTAATGAGAGATAAAAATCTAGTTTTAGTATTCCTCATATGGATGTCTAATTTTCCCAGCACAATTTGTTGAACAAATTTTCTTTTCCCCAAAGCATAATTTTTTCATCTTTGTCAAAAAATCAGGTTTCCAGCTGTCTGGTTAATATTTGGGTTCTGAATTCTACAACTCAAATGATTTAGAGATTAGCATTGTTTTGGTTTTGTTATTATGACTGTAGTGTAATTTCAAATCAAGCATTGCAATATCTCAAGCATTATTCATAGAATCACTTCTTAAAACATTATTTCCAAATCAAAAATAAGTATCTGCTATTTTTTTGCAATAATAAATAAGTTTAATCTGATAATAAGCCATGTACATGTTTAGAAAGTTGTAGCAATGTTTACATGAGATTTGGAGACAAAAAAACTAAATCTTGCTTGGTAAAAGATAAAATGTTCAGCAATCAAGTAGCATCAATAATAAAGCAAAACATAGAATACAATCAGAGATTTGAAATTTCAACTTAAATTTAAGACAAAGATCATCTGAAATACATCTAAAATCGTTTAGAATGCAGGTACATAACAAAACCTAACACCAACATGAAACACATTCCAAATGTAGCAGATTAATGACCATATTTGACTCTTCAGACTGAACAGTGAAATATTCATACTTTTACAAGCCTAAGGATGCTTTGTTGTTTGTTTGTTTTTATTAAGTTTTTAATATTAAAACAGTTTTTAAATTTCAGAATATTTTGATTTAGAACATTCCCTCCCAGAACACCTTCCATATCCTCTCTTTCTCCCTACCCACCCAATTTTAAGTTCTTTTTCAAAATCAAACAAAATCCCAATACAACAAAACAAAACAAAGACCAAGAAAACAAAATAAAACTATGCCCCAAAAGAAAAAAAAAAAAGCACCAAATTGTAACCAAATAAAAGCACATGTATATAGCAAAAATCAATTAATCATCATCCTGATGTGCAATAGGTTGTAAGCTCTCTGAGAATGAGAAAAGTAACAAGTTGTAGCTCCTTCAGTCATGCTGAGTTCTAGAATAAGCCAACGGGAAGAGTGCTTGTGGTGAGATCATCAAGATTCTAACTGCTGGCTCCAAAGGAGTCAAGCCAGTGCTATTCTTCATCTGGACTAGTCCCAGGGGCTCTTCTGTGAGTCAGCCTGACCAATGCCAGTCCCAAAGCTCCCATTTGAAAAAGAAGAACATGATGTGGTCGTTTGAATAGGTATGTCCCCGCAGAGGCTCATATGTTTGAATGCTTAGTCCATAGGGAGTGGCACTATTAGGAGGCATTGCCTTGCTGGAGGATAAGTTTTCTGGTATCAGAGCCTCAAGCCAGGCCCAATGTCACTCTCTCTTCCTTCTGCCTGCTGATTCTAGATGTAGAATTCTCAGCTCCTTTTCCAGCACCACGTCTGACTACAAGCTGCCATGCTCCCTGCCATGATGATGAAAGACTAAACCTCTGAATCATGAGCTTGCCCCAATTAAATATTTTCCTTTATAAGAGTTGCTGTGGTCATAAGGTCTCTTCACAGCAATAAAACCCTAAGTAAGATACATGAAGTTGGGGAGATAGAGATAGGGGTGTATCTTGGAAGAGACAGGGGAAAGAGGAAGGAATATGATGGAAATACATTGTATCAAAGTCTCAAAGAATTGAAAACTAGGAAAAAAAACTAATGTTGGGAATGATAGCATGCCTTTATAATTCTGGTGCTGGGAAGTAGGAGACAGGCAAATCCCTGGGGCTCACTGGTCAGCCAGTCTAGCTTATTGGGTGAGCTCCTGACAAGTGTAAGACCAGACCATATATACATAAACAAGCAAAGAAGCACCAGAAAACATGGCAGATTGTGGTTGAGGAACAATACCTGAGGTTGTCTCCTGGTTTCCATACACACATGAACACAACACAAGTTCGCACGCACATGAGCGCGTGCACACACACACACACACACACACACACACACAGGAACAAGCATGTGCGTGTTCACATTAGAAGAAATGTAATCAGTATCCTAAGGGTACCTTTCCCAGTTTCTGATTCAGAGTTACAGATGGGTATGACTTAGACTCCAGTGGGAAAGCCTAGGTGTTATTTATCACAGCAAATTTTCTTTGCCATAAACTTCCCATACCTTTTTTCCACCTATCCAAATCGACAGTCATTTTCAAGAGAACTTAACGAATGAAGGGGCATTTGAAAGGAACTCTTTCACTTACGGAACTGTTGCACATGTGTCTTGCTTTTGATTTGTTTCTTTTCGTTTTTTGTCTGTTTTTTCCTCTCCTTATTTAGGAAGTTCCTCTTCTCCCTTCTACCTGTTTCCCCCATACTCACCTCTTACCCACTTTGATTGTTTTCCTAAGGAAATTTTGAACAGAGGAAATGGTTTTAACATCTTGGGAACATGGTGGTAATCAAAGAAGATGCTTGGAAAACCTATCATCATATGTCTTGACCAGATCCTCCCAAACTGAGGGCTTCTCATCCTCTCTCTCTCTTCACTCCACTGAATGCAACTGAGCTGATGAACTATGGGTATTGAAAGCTTCAGGTATCTGCAAAATCCCCTAAGGAGGCAGAGCTTTTCTGGTAGGGTAGTGAGTTACTGAATAGCACAGTTCTCCCTTGTAACCTGGATCCAAGTGGATTAATTTAGAACCCAACTTCCCATAAATGACCTATCAAAAACTTCCTAGCAGAATCAAGTTTTAAAACAATACAAAATAACTCTTCACTGATCCTAACCAGCAGAGAAGATGTATGAGGAATCTTCCAGCCAGATGTGCAAGAGTTATAAACCTATATCCTAGCACATAAGTAAGAATCCTACAGTGGGATTTTTCATGTAGGCAACAGGGTAAAGACTCAATTGCTTCCATTGTTAAATGTATCCTTTTAACATTCAAATAAAGAGTCTGCATTTTCACATACTTCTTAACTTGAACAATAACATCCCAACAATTTGTTTTATTCCTTTATCTATTTAGGCCATGCTCATAGGTATGACTGTAAGAAGTAGCCATTTATATAGTGAAATCTTCCTAGAAAACAGTGGCATAAGAAAGGCCTATGAAAAAGGAAAGCCCTGATTTACAAGTAAGAAACCATGTTGTTCCCAGCAGGACTCCAGAGATAGACCTGACTGGGGTGGTGAAGGAAGGAAGACAAGACAGACACAGGGACAAACCTGGCATCAGGTGGTCTGGGCTCTCAGCTAGAGGAAGCACAGCAGCTCAGAAGCGCAGCATGTTTGTTACATAGTGGAACAGAGAAGCAGAGCTATTGCTTGCAGATAAACAAGGAGACAGGGTAGATAGGGCTCAGCTGGGTCAAAGAGACAAGCTTAGCTAATCTGGGTACAAGCAGTCTCTGTTGGCGAACAGTCCTCAGGCCATAAAATCCGTGGGGGGAGTTATGGTGGTCATTTTCTATACACAGTGTCAACACTTGCATTGAAGACTTTGCCATCTACCTCCGAACCTCACCCCAGGGTTTTACCATTTTTCCATAGGACCATGAAGCTCTGGGACCTTTAATGTGCCCTGGCTCGGGTCAACACACACATTACTCAGGATTTCACTTGTTCAGGGATTTCCCCACTCCCTACAGAAACAGATTAAAGAATTTAGCTAAAGCCACCGAACACAGAAACTATTGCTTGCCGTGCTTTGTACTCAGGCCCATGTTCTGCCAGAGTCTTCACACTGCCTCCCTCAGATCTTCTCTGCATGAGCTATGCAAGAAAGCCACCATGTTGTCACCATGGACACTAAAATATCACATGCTCTCTATATAGAGGTTTACCTAGCAGACATATCTTTAACCAGGGAAGTTTTGGCATTACTCCTCAGCAACCCTTTCTTTGTAGCATATATTTGGTTGTTTCACCATCGTGGCTTCATTTCAATTAATTTTATTAACTGAGACCAGAAAAAAATCACCAGTTTTTATTTTTAACATCTTGTTTTATTATAACCCTGAAGTGGTGCTGATTATGTCTACAAATCTCTCAGTGAAATTAGAAAACCATTTGCTTCCTGTAAACTTCTGAGTCACAGCCTCTCACAAGTACATACACCATCCCGATCACTCCCCGTTCTGTTTTGGAATAAGCTGAATGATTCTGAAAGACTTTGTCATTCCCAAAACACCACCCTAAAAACAAATCATTGGACTCCAGGCTCCTCTTCTCGCCAAGTTGAAGGCAGTTCAAATGTTCTATCTAACCGGGGTCCAGTGATGATGAGGCATGGAAGATGATGTGTGTGCTTTCCTGAAAATACCATGACAAAGCGTGGTGCGGGAACTCTGTGTCAGCAAGGGGTCTTCCAAAAATGTCCTGCAGTCTGGGCTAACACGGGCACTTTTTCCCAGCAGCGGTAGCCTAACCACAGTGTGTACATGTCTGTTCAAGTAACTAAAAGTCAACTTTCATTTCAGTACTGTATAGCTCAAGTTTTCTCAATCCAAACCAATGAATGCTACCTACTTTGTGTTTCTCTACTTTATACACTTAAGCAAACATAAAAAACTGAGAAAACAAACCAAAGAAAATAATGGTTGCCTGTTCAAAATGAGTAAAACATTTTGAATGGAACATTCCACGATGTGGACAGAGAATGTAGAAAAGACATTTTCAACAAGATACACAACTGTCTGTGATTTCCCAAGAAATGGCCACTTAATTGAAGATTTCACAAGGACCATTCATCTGTTCACCATGTGCTTCAGCAAAGGATACACTTCCCTTAGCTCCAGAATTTGCCTCTGACCCAGCTTATTCCCTGGCTATTCTGCTAGGCTTCAAAATGACCCCTACCTCATCAGTCCTTGAGGACATCCCATGCTAAGTCATTTCCCCACTAATATTGATGTGGTGGGAACAAATAATGAACCCTGTGAACCACCTAAAAGATGACTACCTAATTTTTTTCAAGCTATAACTATTTTGAAGAGTGTTCCCCAACTCTAAATGTTGTGCTGTTGGTATGTAGAATAAACGCACAGCACATAGCAGATATTAAATAAATTCAGGACTTTTGTGGGGAAAAAAAAAAACACTTAAAAAGTCTCACAATGCCAATGGGGGAGCCCTATAACCTTGCAGTCTTCAAAGGTTTCATTGCATGATATCCTCAATGAGTCTTTAGTTCACTAATTATAAAGGTATACATAGCCAGAGAGAGACGAAGTCCTAGCGACCAAAAGCCATCCCACTCTATCAGTTCTGCAGCTAAAAGGAAAACTGATTGCTTTCAAGCTACTTGTTTTATATGTGTGAAAACTGAAGTCCACACTCTCAGGTTGCACAGCTTAGCTTTCGCTGAGAGGTAGCCAAGTTCCACCTGTTATTTCCCATTCATGTTTCTTCAGTAGGGAGCCTCTACTCTCTGGAGACTGACTACCTGATAGACTTCAGAATTTCTTCTTTAATTCCCACAGCACCATTGCAATGGTGGTGATAGAAGGAGTCGCAGTTTGAATATCCCTTACCTACCAAGAGCCAGAGGCTTCCATAACTGAGAACTGCAGATCAATGGATAGACACGGCCTTCTATTGACGGAAAGGTCTTTACAATTCACTGTAATTTTCCCATTGAGTCTAGTCATGAAATTGAAAACAAGGCATTACATGGTTTCCTAAAACTATTGAGACAAAGAAGCAAATCCTTCCATTTGGCCACAAGGGGGCAGCTGGGACATTTCCTCGTATATCTGAGTTCTAAACCACTGTGAAGAAATGGGCTCTCTGCCTTGGCTCACCAGGCAATCTAAAGTACCTTCCAACTGAATCCTCAACGTATCACAGCATTTTCTCACGGTGTTTCTTGGAGTGTGTATTGTTTTGTTTTAAAACAAATTATTTTCCAATTTCTTTCCAGATCTAGAGAACTCCCTGGTTTAGAACTCTGAGCCAAGATTACCATCTACAAAGATCTTTGGAGACCAATAAATCATTAGGCTAATTTGGAAAGCCACAGAAAATGTTTTATTTTAATTATGTTTGACCCTAGATAAAAATAAACAGTAATGATCATCTGATTCTGCCACACTTAATAAAGCTTGCTCTAAGTGCTTCAGGATTTGCCAAATATTTGCCTCATCACCTAGGCGCCTTTCGTCATTTTTGTGATAGCCCAAAAACTTTCAAGTCAAAATTTATTGTGGAATGTTATCACAGAGCTAAACAGTGGGAGGTCCTCAAACAGAAAACCAAGCAGAGATTAGTAACAGCTTAATCCTACATCTTTGTAGTTCTGCAAAACCATAAATTCACTTCATCATTTAGGTATGTATGTAGTTGCAAGTTAATTTGAAAAACAAGTGCTAGGTCTCAAATGTATGTGCCCTGGAGGGTGGGCTTCGAATTTACCTGACAGTTACAGGCACTTTAACCACAAGGGATGTATCACTATTTAAAATAGATACAAAACTGTGCTCCAAGGTTTTGTGAATCCTTTCTCTAACCATCCTCATTAGAATTGTAGCTCAGCCTTGACTCATTCACACAGGCATACACCCTGCTCCGAGTCCCTGATCCCTGAGTAACAGCTGACATGTTGTATGAGGCTTCTGTTAGCCTCTCACTGATGCCCTTCTCTCAACCACAAGATACCTATGAGCAGAACAGAACTTTGCCCTTTTCTCTGAGTGCTGCATTTTCAGTTTACACTCATGCTTGGCACACTATGGAAATGCAGAACTTTAGCAAAATGGTTCAATTACCAAAGGAGAAAATTTCCTAGCTTGGCACACTATGGAAATGCAGAACTTTAGCAAAATGGTTCAATTACCAAAGGAGAAAATTTCCTATTATACATTGGAAAATGGCTAATTTATCTTAAATTTTCAGAAACTCATTACAATATATAATAATCTGCTGGATCAGAATCAAAGTATGTTTCTTAAAGCATTCTTGGGTTCTTGGTCAATGCTGCAAACATCCTCTGGAATGCTCAAACACAGCTGGGTCCTGTTACCCAGGTCATCAAAGATGGACCATGTTATTAGCAAAGGCAGTCCTCCTGAGTTGGCATACCATTACACTGGCAAAGGAGTACATGACTGCAAATGTGATCGACCTGGAAGTAAGTGCCCATAGTTCTACTTTTGCCTCTGTCACTGGCAACCCAGGAGTTCGATTATTCATTTAAAATTTTAATGTCTCAATGTACCCATCCAAAGAACAAAAACAAAAACAAACAACAGAAAGAAAACTGTAGAAAATTAACCTTGCCAGCGCAAAAGACTTTTGGAGTCTCAGGAAATATAGTACTTAGAAAGTACAAAGCATTTTTCAAACAAGGTATTTCGAAAATCAGTCTTTCCGGTTTTCTGTTAAATACAACTCTACTTTGTATGACCACAGACCTTTCTCTTCTCTTCTCTTCTCTTTTCAGCAGTGTCTCACCAAGAACCTCTGGTTGGAACTTACTATTTAGACCAGAGTAGTCTCCTAGAGACCTACCTGCCTCCATCTTCTAAATGGTTATATCTATTTTTGATGGCTTAATAGACAGTTCTAGGCTTGATACAGTTCTGTCAATCTAGGTTAACCCAACCCCAGACTTTCCCTTTGCCCATGGCTGATTTGATTGACATTGGAAGCTTGTGCTGGTCCTATCCCTTTAGCAAACTGTAACTGGAAAACAACACCACATAAGGGACATGCATCAAGCCAAAGTACCCAGCAGCCCTGGTGGTGCATCTAGTGCTGGGAAATGAGCTTCTGCAGCTCCCCCTTGATAGACAAACAGACATATTCTTTATTCAAGATCACAAATTCTTCTCCTGTAAGCAATTCACAGTAGGTACTTAAAGACTGAATGATAAGTAACTTTCTGCCAGTGTCTCCTTAGGTGTGGAGTTCCTTCCACACCCAGGTCAGTACATCATTCACACAATCACTTCTCACCTCCTGATGGCTTTCTCGTGCATTCATTCATTCAGACTGTCAAGCCTGTCTGACTGCACTTGTTTGCCATACCCAAGGGATATTGCACCCTACTATCACTTTGTCCTCTCGTGGTACATCTATACCTGTACCCTCAGGGACTGCCTTGCTTTGCTCTGTTTCATTGCATGGATTGTACAGATCACAAGACCTTCACTGTGGTAAACCCAAAACATATATAGTCATGCCTAACTTGGCAAAGCCCAGAGCATGCACAGAACAGTGTAAGCAATCCTTAACTTTAAAAGTAAATGGCATGTTTCAATTTTTCTTTGAAACATGCATTCTCTAACACTTGGGAATATAGTTCTCTGTGGGAACAACACACCAATTCCAAAAGTGATTCCTTCAGAAATATATGAAGAGCACATTCCTATTTTGTGCTGTCTGGGTAGCACAGTAGAAACAGAAGCATGACAGTCAGCCTCTTTCCTTCTGTACAACATAGGGGATAGTGGTGGAAGCAAATAGTATCAGTGCAGTGTCCTTTGTGTGTGTGGGGGGGGGGGATCAGACCATCCACAACACACTGACAGCAAGGACGCCGAGGTAGGCCCTCTGTGCCTGGGTGGAACCAAGAAGTTCCACAAAGAAACAATCAATCCTGCTGAGGCCAAAGAATGAGGAAGCAGGCAGCAGGCAGCAGGCAGCAGGCAGATGAGGGGAGAAGGGTGTTCCTGGTATGTGGTTGTCAGATTGCCAAACCAACACCCAAGCACCATTTTAACCCCTGCTATGGCTCTGCCAGTGGAGAGCACTATGTCAAAGGCAGAAATAGAATGGAACGTTGTAAGCCAGTCCAAGCAAGCTTGTGCTGAGGCATTAGTCTTAGATCCTCAGAAAGACATACATGGTCCTGGGCTGATCCAACACCCACTCACCATTAGCCTCCACAACTACCCTGGAGCAAAGAAGGAAAGCCATCCCTTCTTCAGGACTAGGTGGGCTTTTCTTGTACTTTCATTTTCTTGTAAAGTTTTAATGTGAATGTTTTAGTCAGGGTTTCTATTCCTGCACAAACATCATGACCAATAAGCAAGTTGGGGGAGAGAAGGGTTTATTGAGCTTACATTTCCATGCTGCTGTTTATCACCAAAGGAAGTCAGGACTGGAACTTGACTAGGTCAGAAAGCAGGAGCTGATGCAGAGGTCATGGAGGGATGCAACTTACTGGCTTGCTTCTCCTGGTTTGCTCAGCCTACTTTCATATAGAACCCAAGACTACCAGCCCACAGATGGTACCACCCACAAGGGGCCCTCAGCCCTTGATCATTAATTGAGAAAATGCCTTACACCTGGATCTCATAGAGGCATTTTCTCAACTGAAGCTCCTTTCTCTTTGATAACTCCATCTTGTGTCAAGGTGACACACAAAACTAGACAGTCCAGTGAATTTGAGGTCACGAGTCAGGCTTATTAGACACTGTACCTACAAGACAGGTCCACACCCTGAGGAGCTTAAAAACAAGCTATGTAGGCAAGGATTGTGCATATAAAATAACTAAGAGTAAGAACATAGCTGCCAAAACAATGACACATGCTATAAGCATTATACCCCAAACCCTCATTGCTTTCTCTTGAACATAGCTCAGTTTAGTTCAACAAGTGTTTTACATTAAATGCCCACTACAGAACTGTTGATGGCATAAGGCAGAATTCAACAATGCAAAGGCAGTGTCCATAAAATTTTTCAAATGTAAATAAGTGTTCCTCCCAGAGATGTCAGATTAAGTCGACTCTGGAAAGACTCTAGGGAGTCTAATTAATAGAAATTCCTTTTTACTCAATATGGGGAAACACATCAAAACTGAATAGACATGAGAAAGAATTTCCCACCAATCAGAGCTGTCCCAACAACAATGAACCTCCTTGAATGATAGCAAGTTTCCAGTGAAGCTAGAAAATTATTTGGCAGTGATCTTGTAGGAGTGATGTGAAAATCGATAACCAGTGGGCTCCCTGCCTGTGATTGCAAGAACCCCTGTACCCCTCCTGCCTATAGCCCAATACACATATCTGGGTAACCATCCTACAGCAGCAGTTCATTAATTAGAAGTACAGAGTAAATGGTGGCAAGAAACTAGAGGTTGGGAAGATATGACTTCCACCAAGAGCCTGAACAGATAGAATGGAATTGGAATGTCTTCGGAGAGTCTCAGAATGTAATAATTCAGTACCCAAAGGGGTTTGTGGTCATTAGACAAAGACCTAGCAAAACCTGACACTTGTTAAAGAAGAGATTGGGATTCTAGAAGATCTTGTGAGGTTCCTATAGAAAGCACAATTCAAGAGCCATCATGGCTGTTACATGACTCTAGAAAGCCTTCAGGCAATGATGTTGCCAAAGATGTATTCAAGAAGACTTCCTCCAAAAGAGAACCAGTGGTATATAGATGAGCCAGTCACACAGCCCTCCTGAGTATGATGCACAGCCTCATAGATGGAAAAAGAAGAATACTGTCTAAGGGCCCTTCCCAAGAAGGAAGTTATTTGAAATCCTGGCATGGCTCAGGACATCAAAACAAATGGCAAAGAATGTAATTCAATAACCCTGAAACAAAGTCAGTGCACTGGTATTGGTGTATTTGTTGTAATTCTTGAAGTAAGAACGCAAGCCATGTTTAAATCTCTACCCAACCAATTCTGAGATTCCAACTTTGAATTCTTATGAGTTTCAGAAAGCAAAGCAACTGGATTAGCATCTTTGCAAAAGGACTCTTCTGCACTGAGCTCTCCAGTGCCAATGTACAAATGGAGAACCCCTTACAGGAGAAGACAGGGCTATCAGCAGATCGTATCATATTGTGCTGGAAAGAACTGAACAAAGTAAAATAATCTTGATTTCTAAATTTCCAACATAACTTCTTTTTTCCATCTTCCTCCTCCCCCAACCCCTTTTTCTGAATTTGGATTAATTAGTTAAGACAAATGAATAGCAGTGGAATGAATGCACCACATACTAACAACATTTTAAGATCAAGAAAGCAAATAGATGGTTTCTGATCATAATGAAGGCAAAGCCCATAGTATTAACCCAGAGAAGTCCATCAAGAGGAGGCAAATTTCTTTTTTAAAAAGCTATCAACTTAACATTGCAAATCATTTGCTATTCGTGAAGGAGATTGCCTAGTATTGCAAAACTTGATAATTACTGGTTCATGACTGCTTTAGGAAAACATGGACTTAAGTAACCAGGCCAGGGTAGAGCTGCTGACCGCAAGGCTGGCAGGAAGCTTTTTTGCTTTCATTACCCTTTTCAAGAGTATTTAACATTTTACAAAGTCAGGCTCCTAGTGCTTTGAATTTTCATAAAGCCAGAGTACAGAAACACCAGCTAAGGTTGCCCGACCACCTGTATCTTTTCTTTCATTTTGACCTGAAATCCAAGAGGCTGGGGAAAGTGATTCTAGCAATCAGAATGGATTGTTTTCTGTAAAGAATCAGCTCTCAGACTCTGAACAGATGCTCTACAAATATATAAACATCTCTTCTATAAACAGACAGGATTTCTGTGGAAATTGGAAGGAAGAATTTCATTACAGCTTGGAGCCAACCCTGTGCACCACAGGGAGTACCTCTGGCATTTGAGTCCCCTCCCATACACTCTGCTACAGAGTACCTCCTTCGGCCAACAGACAGAAAGCACGTGGGAGATGGGAGATGTTCATCTGCACTTGCCCCTGGAAAAAAGTTGGATGTTTGTTTGCTTGTTTGTTTGTTTAAGGGGTGTGTAAATCTCCATCTGCAAAGAAGGAAGTTGTTCGCTCTCAGCTGAAATTGTTTTCTTATTGAAGATTAAGAAATTAAAAATATTGTTGTATACTGCTGAGGAACTACAAAGAAAAGCACACTGAAATAGTATCGCAGAGTCAAACAAGCAGTCTCTGGCCTCAGAGACTGTATCAAGTTTTCTTTTCAAATCTTTACTTTTCAACTTTCTGCTTCCAAGTAAGTATGCTTTTGTTAGTAAAATGCAGGCTCTTTTCATCTACTTGGTTTCTACTAACAGTCCTGAATATGCATATATATTATAAAATGCATACCTTACAGATCTATTCACATACCACCAATACTCGTGTAGGGAAAAAGGCAAGTACTTAAACAGTAAAATTTTTGAAAGGCATTTTAGCAGGAGGATGATACAGCCCAAGTTGCACAGATCACAAATGTGGAGATTAGTGGAACCCTGTTTTAACTTGACTATATGATTATGTATGTGTATGCATATAATGAATGTGTACCTGTAGATATGTAATTTATATATATGTTAAGTATTTATACCTTAGAGCCAAAGATCACTTTGAGGGATTTTTTTTTTTTTTTTGTATAATAAAAAAAGAACTCAGGAAAAGTCTTTGTGTATAAAGGTATTTTCTGTATTGCTATTTATGATAGATAAAACATAAGAAAAACCTTACATAACTTATATAATTTATAGTAACAGAATAGTATGTGCCAATGAATAATATCTGTGAACAATGGCAATAACAAAATGTTTATATAATATTAATTTATAAGATAAACATGTATCACATGTCTAAAACATTTGCTTATAACTATGCTTATGAAACTAA
The DNA here is from genome assembly GCA_019843965.1 of Rhynchomys soricoides. Classification (NCBI taxonomy): domain Eukaryota; kingdom Metazoa; phylum Chordata; class Mammalia; order Rodentia; family Muridae; genus Rhynchomys; species Rhynchomys soricoides. The sequence goes on along the minus strand of JADRCH010000073.1, from coordinate 1,600,219 downwards.
AATTTCTCAACAATACAAAATATTACAACAAAATTCTGGTAATCTTTTTTTCTTCTTTCTCCCACATTTCTGAATTTTCTTCAAAGTACTCCTAAAGAAAACATTTACCATTTAATAAGCTCATGTAAAGGTACTTGTCTCCAAAGCCAAGGACCTGAATGATTTCCCCAGAAAAGGAGAGAACTGACTCTCAGGCCACACACACACACACACACACACACACACACAAGAATGGATGGATGGATAGATAGATAGATAGATAGGTAGATAGGTAGAAGATAGAAACATGAACATAAAAGAAGGAATTCTAAACAGATACATATTAAAGTAAAATAGATAAGTAAATGTAAAAATTAACACAAAACATGCACAAATATTACATTAAATATATAAGTAAATGTCAAAAATAACATAAAATAAGGAAGTTTTAAACAGGTACACATTAAAATTAAATAGAAATTAAGTGTAAAAATTAACAGAAAACAAGTACAATATACATTAAATAGATAAGTAAATGTAAAATTTAACATAAAATAAGGAATTCTAAACAGATACATATTAAAATTAAGGTTCAATATTTCATAGCAAAATTAGAACCAAGGGAATTCACATGTTAAAAAATACTTTAGTAAAATCAGTAGAATTTAGTGGATTCACTACTATTCATTCGTTCCATGATGACATAAACTGTCTGAAGGAGATTAGAAGTCGTAGATAGAGCAAGAAAAGCACCTAGTTCACAATACATAGTGCAGGACAAATGAACTCTGGGGAGAATGAGGTATCATTCAAGAGACAGAATAATATACCAGCAGAGAATTTGAAGGAGGAGGAACTTCTAACAAGACAGAGAAGATCAGGAACCTACGTGGCAGAGTCTGGATCAGGTCACGTGAAGCCAAAGGGACAATCAGGAAATGAGCAGAGAAATCTGACATTAGAGCATGAGTGCAAAAATGTGGAGCAGCTGGCACAGAAAAAGAACAGGAGACTGTAGATGTGGAGTCAGCAGGCACACAGAGAGAAC